>BSSO01000735.1:0-29309 GCA_030267885.1 Mesembryanthemum crystallinum
AACCATTAACATTAAATTGAAACGGACGGAGTATTATTTTAAAAAGAGCCAATATTAAAGTGAAAATATTAGAGTAATAAGATTGGAGGGATGTCATCAGTTGATCATCAGTGATCCTCTCCATACTCTCTCAGTCTCTCTCATGTGAGACTCTCATTTCTATGGACAATAACTGACAAAACACTTTTAACATCATATAAGAAATTTGGTTATATATACCTCAAGGTGGATATAACATGGTACCTTCCCACAGGTATATTTAACTAGTAGTGATAATAATTAATAATACTACTATTATTCAACATAATAATCCTTTAATTAGATATCCCCCATCAATAATAAATCCACTATCTCTCTCTGAGATTCTTATATTAAAATGCTGAAATTTCTGTGGTGGATCCAATTTGCCATGATCAGAATAGATCAGATCCTTAACTTTGATTGGCTTATAGTAACACAACTTATAGCACTACTGTACTCTTTGCTAGTCATTTTACTTAATATTAACTAATCAATACAAAAAATAAAAGTATATTAATTACAATAATTAAGATGATAATCCTCATCATGTGATTACATGCATGCTAGTTAATCCAAGATCTAGCATGACCAATCTCATCTTAGATCAGATTCATATCATAACATAGTTGAATTATTATTATTGTTTTTAGTATAAGACTATAAGGTATGAGATGCAAAATTGTTGAATATGGCTTTATTTAATCTCAAGATTTGTAGCTCTTGGGAGTGTCATGATCATGTGACTGATCATATAATTAATATTAAAGATAATTATTTTTTAATAATCCCTAATGATTGTTTATTTTGAGGGATATTGTAACATTCTCTATTTTACTTCATTCTTAGTTTTTACTGCACTACATTCTTATTCTTCCTCTGTAGTAACTCATTTGGAATTTCATAACCAATCCCAAGAAAGTTTGTCTTATAATTACTGATTAAGTTGAGTGGTTTGTTTTTTCCAACAGAAATTGAGTTCATTTTCTTCATTTACACTCCTATACCTATCAACATTCTCACACCCATTATTGAACATGTAATTAAAATGTTTGTTGCAAATACATTTGCTTGAATGATTGTACCTTAGAAGGACAAAAAAAGTCATGATCTCTTTGAGAAATAAATGTTCCTCATTCCCACCCAAAAGCAAGGCCCTCTTTTTCCAAACTGGGGCTAGAAAATAAAATAACCCATGTTTTGAGTTCGTTCTAAAAATATTTCTTATATTTGTGTCCATATAGGCTTGAGTTCCTAACAAATCTAAAATTAGTTCGCTTTGCAACCCACTCAATTCTACAAGTTAGTTTTATTTGTTTATGTTCCCGATCTGTTCCGCTCCATTCCAGCAATTTGTTGAAAAGAATAGGGCCTAAGAGCATGTTCTTTTCAAAAATGTCGTTTTAAGCTTTAATATACGGACAATGATGTATTAGTCTAGTCCAACCAGTTTGGCCTAATCTGTTCGATCCTGAAAATAAACGGAGATAGACATTATGAAGGCATGAACCATTAGTTCTGTCCAATTTGCTTGCCGACTTAACCCACGCACACGTAAAATTCAAACTATGACTCGTATTCGAATAGCTTTGTGATAGACCTATCATGAAGACATGAACTTCAAGTACGTACATGTTGAATACAAAAGAAGTTAGATAGGGACACCTTCAATCACATTACAAATTTGAGCAAAAATTGAGAGCTAAGTTGGTAGACCTCCCACACCTCTAAGGCGAGGCTCCAACCTCGAGATTGGACAAGCCCCTCCATTTTCAAGTGGAAAGATGGAATTTGTTGTAGGTCTTTGGGTCTCCCCCACAACTTGATGTATTTGGCTTAAAAGCATGGCTACCTAGCCTATTAAAAACTAAAAAAAATAAAATAAAACCTGGAGTAGATTTATTTTACTGCATAAAGAGCAATTGGTGTACTTTTCTTCCAATCTTCATCCCAGATGATGGGCTATCTTTGCTATATATTGTGCATTTACTCAATTTATTGTATATGAATGGTGGTACCTGAAAAAGGGAGCCATTGAAAGCAATCTGTAGTACTTTGTGAGTTGTGATTGATACATTTTTCTCCCAATTTGGCTCACTGAATTAATGCACTCTTTTTTCCACTTCTTTTGGTACTGGGTAAAATGCATTTCTTGTGGCTCTGGACATGCAGCATAAAAGAAAATTATACACAAATACAATTGTTTTTGTGATGAAATGAGATCAAATTAGTAAACTGACACACATATGTGTGTTCAATTCTGAAAGTTCCCCAAATGTGATTCACTTTGTAGTTTGTATATCCACTTTTTCATCACAAATAAAGAGTCTTACTCTGATTGAGCTGTTTGAGCATGGTAATATTTTGTTGGAACTATAAAGTTGTACGTTTAGAATAGACCTCTATCCGATTATATATTTTTTGTCCTGAAATCTGTATTAGAATGCATCTTCCTCGAACATGATCCACGACTAATTAGTCTCTCGAATCCTATCATAGCAAATTACTATTTATGTCTTGCTTGTAATACTAATAAGTCATTAAGTTGACAGTAAAATATATTGACAACTTGAATTTTTTCAATATGGAGGAAATTATCTATACAATCCCTTCTATAGGTAAGTAGAACTTTTCATAAAGTTCTTACCGACACAATCCCTTCTATAGGTAAGGTGAACTTTTCAGAAAGTTCTAATTTAATTGGAGGACATTACCTACACAATCCCTTCTATAGGCAAGTAGAACAGGTTGAGTTTTTCCAATATGGAGGAAATTACCTACACAATCCCTTCTATAGGTAAGTAGAACTTTTCAAAAAGTTCTAAAACCTTTCGAAAATTACAACTTCTCGAAGTGAATCAAGGACGTACAACTATTGAACTAAAAAGATAAGAAACCTTTTCTTTTGGAAATCACAGCTGAAGATATTACACTTTGAAAGTGCTGACATGAATGTGCATTCCCCTGCAACTCTTCTTGGTTTATGACCTTACAGCTTTCCTCTCCAGTCACCAATACACATAAATTTAACAGCCAGTCACCAATACACATAAATTTAACAGATTACTCTTTTTTACAGAAATCTTTTGCCATACCATTCTTTTCTCTTTGCAAATTATCCACCACAGCAGAATAGAAACTTTAGACAGTATTTTGGCTTGCCAGATAAGAATGTCAAGGGGATTGTAAACAAATACTGTTATTTACTCTATAGTTCACCATGTTTATGTTGACATACAGTAATAATCATATTCAACTTCAAGAAACTAAATCACAATTACAAACAAGTCATTGGAAATCAAATCCGTGAGCAGAAGAAAACAACTAGAACTAGTATTGGCTAATAAGGGGTGATTGTCATTTGAATTTGATCATGTGAACACAAAAGTGATGACATACATCACAAATCACAAACCCACTACAGAAGGGTTAGATCTTGTACCTTTACTTCTGTAATAGCTAATAGTTTCATTGAACCCTCTATGGAGATCACAAAACATAATGTATCGATCATATAAACAAGTAATGTCTTACACATCAAATCGTGGATTTGAGCCTCTTGAACAGCATCCACATGAATCAATGCCATACTCGAGATTGTGCATGAGCTATGCCCCTTAGCTACGCTCGAAAAGGATAACTATAGCTAGTATAATGTATGCAGAAGAGGAAAAATCAAACTTGAGACCAAATATATTCAAAATTTTAGTCTTAACTTTATACCACTAGATCAAAACCTCATTAATTAGTATAGACTAATTTAGTGCGATGGTTTATTCCAGTATCTGAGAATTTAATACTAGTTATTAAGAACTCTAGCTGATGAAAATCTGTCCCTCATTTCTCCCAAATGAAGAATCATATAGTACTTTCTTTTCTTTCTTAATCTTTGGTTTTTTCATTTATAAATTCTTTACAGTAAAGGGACACCCGACAGCATGACCAGATCTGCAATAGCAGGTCATATAATACTATGAATAATTTATGACAAAAACTTTAATTTTTTGAAAAAAAAAAAAATCCTTACTTACTCCTCTTTGCTTCCATGTGCAGTTCACTCTTCCTTCAGATTCCACAACATATCACCCACAATCTAAGTATAAACAAATCCAGTATCACATGAACTATACCATCAATATACTTTTAATATACACTTGACCATAAACATTAAACTTAAAAATACTTCATCATGTATCTCACACATCCTGCTATTTGATGTTATACAGATTAACTAATCTCAGATCCAGAATTATAAACTTACAGAAAGATGAAAACTTCTGAAACAGCTTTTCTGTATCTACAGCTCGATAAAAAACGATTCGTTTTTATCGAGCCATTAAGCAGAGAATTAATTTCTTCCAATTTTCTTTTTGTCAGAAAAACATGCCCAGAAGTTCTTTTATTCAATAGAAAGTTATCAGGAGAGTGCTTACAACAAACAAGCATGAAGCACAACACATGGCCAACTCATCCCATTTGTGACCACCACCTAAACTTCTCGTCGACGGGCAAAAGTCAGTCTTTCTGTTTAATTTATACTTAATCACGGATTTTCCGTAAAATTAATACTTGACATAAGATTAGTACATTCTTGGAGCGTCATCGTGTTTTTTTTTTTTTTTAATTAATATGGTTAGTTTTCAATGAAGGAGATGGTGGTGGTCCCAAAATGACCAAATTTTTGTAGCTAATGAGACAGTAGTCTATTTTAACTTGGATGAAGACATGAAATAAAACAGAAGAGAGAAAAACACACAAGGAAATTAATTCATAAAGTTATAAGAGAATATTACAGAAACTTGCCAAGAAAACTGAATAATGTAGACTGCTTTCAAGGAGCACTCAGCATCATCACAACCAGTTCATCACTACCTTCCTTTTTTTATTTTTATTTGCTTATTTTTTAAATTTATTTTTTGCTCCTTTGCTGATAGAAATTTATGGACATACAACCTCCAAGCAGCAGAAAATTACAAACAGATATTCACTCCAGCAACCAAACACCAAAAAGCCACCCAGCTTATGAAATTGACAGCTGAAACAAATACTCCAAGGAGAGGCAGAAAGTACTGTATTTACTAGATTATATTCATATAGCCCAAAAACATTTTTGAAAAATAAAAAAAAATAATAATAATAAAATGGTCCTGAAAAGGATCATCCTCAGCCAGCAACAACATTACAAAAACACACATAAAAAAAGGGAAAAGAGAAATTTATTATAAAAAATAAATTAAGAGCAACTCATCTGGATCTTGTGCAATTTGTTCTATAAACAAAACATGGGGTTTCCCCCAGCTCTACAATCCCAAAGCACCTCCCTCCTATCCATCCCCTGCTTCTCTCTGCTCTCTCAGCAGCAGCAGCAATGCCTGCAATTCTAAGCAATCCCCTTAAACTTTCTCCTACTAATTTTTTCTCCTACACATTATCAATTCTTTTCATCAACTTTCTTCTATTCTTCCATTGTTGTCTCTCCATTGATGAGCAAGGCCAAGCACTGCTATCATGGAAGAACAGCAACTTAAACACCTCCTCTTCCTCAGACACATTAAAGTCATGGAACCCTTCGGACCCGAACCCTTGCAAATGGTTCGGGATTCGCTGCAACAAAAAGGATCAAGTTGTGGAGCTGAATTTGAATTCAGTAGACTTGCAGGGTTCATTGCCTTCAAATTTACAACCTTTAAAGTCTCTGAACTCGATCGTGTTATCGTCTGCCAACCTCACAGGAACAATCCCGAAAGAGTTTGGAGACTATCAAGCCTTGACTCTGATAGATATCAGTGACAATAACCTTTCTGGAGAAATCCCAGATGAAATCTGCAGGCTGCAGAAGTTAGAAACACTGGCTGTTCATACCAACCATCTAGAAGGTTCCATCCCTTCTAACATTGGGAACCTCTCGAGCCTCATGTATCTTACCATCTACGATAACCAGCTCAACGGGGAAATCCCAAAGAGTATTGGAGGATTGAAAAAGCTGGAAGTTTTTCGAGGTGGTGGTAATCAGAATCTCAAGGGAGAGCTTCCAGAAGAGATAGGAAACTGTGTCAACCTGGTCATGCTTGGGCTTGCTGAGACCGGCCTCTCAGGGAGCCTACCATTGTCTATAGGAAATTTGAAGAGAATTCAGACGATTGCGATATACACTTCGCTATTGTCTGGACCAATCCCAGAACAGATTGGGAACTGCACTGAATTGCAGAACCTCTATTTGTACCAGAATTCAATATCTGGGTCAATCCCGAGGAGCATTGGGGAGCTGAAGAAGCTCCAGAGTTTGCTTCTATGGCAGAACAGCATCGTTGGGACGATCCCAGATGAGCTCGGGAGCTGCACTGAGCTTACTGTCATTGACCTGTCTGAAAACCTGTTGACAGGAAGTATACCGAGAAGTTTGGGGAATATCACCGGTTTGCAAGAGCTTCAGCTGAGTGTGAACCAGTTAACAGGAACCATACCAAGTGAACTCACCAGCTGCACCGCTCTCACTCACCTGGAAGTCGACAACAACGCTCTCTCGGGTGAGATTCCGGCAAGTATTGGGAATCTAAAGAGCATGACTTTGTTCTTTGCGTGGCAGAATCAGCTCACGGGTAAGATACCCGAGAGCCTTGCTGAATGCGAGGAGCTTCAAGCACTTGATCTTTCCTACAACGGCTTATTTGGTCCAATACCAAGAGAGATTTTCGGGCTGAGGAATCTCTCAAAGTTGCTTTTACTATCAAATGAATTGTCAGGGTTTATACCTCCTGATATAGGAAACTGTACAAACTTGTATAGGTTTCGGGTGAATGGGAATAAGCTTGGAGGCACTATTCCATCGGAAATTGGGAACTTGCAAAGCTTGAACTTTTTTGATTTAAGCAACAATCGGTTCACCGGAGGGATCCCGCCTTCATTGTCTGGTTGCCGGAGCTTGGAATTCTTCGATGTCCATTCAAACGCACTCACAGGCTCTTTGCCTGATAAACTGCCTAAAAGTCTACAGTTTGTAGACATATCAGATAACCAGCTCACAGGTAATTTGCCATCTTCTATTGGTTCTTTGAATGAGTTAACAAAACTTAACTTGGGTAAGAACCAGATTTCGGGGCGAATTCCTGCTGAGATTATGTCTTGCAATAAGTTGCAACTGTTAGAATTGGGAAACAATGGTTTCTCAGGGGAGATACCGAAAGAACTCGGTCAACTCCCAGCATTAGAGATCTCTCTAAACCTTAGCTACAATCAGCTTTCGGGTCAGATCCCGACTGAATTCTCCAGTCTAAGTAGGCTAGGAGTTCTTGACCTTTCCCACAACAAGCTCACTGGCAACTTGAACATCCTTTCAAACCTCCAAAACCTCGTAACCTTGAATGTTTCGTTCAATGGTTTCTCGGGACAACTGCCCGACACGCCTTTCTTTCACAGACTCCCTCTTAGCAACCTTGCTGGTAACAAGGCACTCTATCTATCCAACGGAATGGTGGACCCCTCAGGTCAACCTGCTGCACGAGCTCGATACACTATGAAGCTAGCGATGTCAATCCTAGTCAGTATTAGTGTGGTTCTGATATTCTTGGCAATCTACATGCTAGTCCGTGCTCGGGTGGCTGATCATCAACATATGATTAAAGAAGTCAATAACAACACTTGGGAGTTGACTCTTTACCAGAAGATGGAGTTCTCAATTGACGATGTGATCAAGAACTTGACATCGGCTAATGTGATAGGTACAGGCAGCTCAGGGGTTGTGTATAGGGTAACTATGCCAAGTGGGGAGACACTTGCAGTAAAGAAGATGTGGTCTACAGAAGAGACTGGTGCTTTCAGATCAGAAATTCAGACCCTGGGTTCTATTCGTCACAAAAACATAGTACGACTTTTGGGATGGGGATCGAACGCAAACTTGAAGCTCCTGTTCTACGATTACCTTCCCAACGGAAGCTTAAGCTCGCTCCTTCATGGTGCTGTGAAGGGCGGAGGAGCAGAGTGGGAAGCAAGATACAACGTTGTGCTTGGCGTTGCCCATGCACTCGCTTACTTACATCATGATTGTGTGCCTGCCATCTTACATGGGGATGTCAAAGCTATGAATGTGCTGTTGGGTTCAAGATCTGAGCCTTACCTTGCTGACTTTGGGCTAGCCAGGCTTGTCAACAGCAATTCAAGTGATGATTGCTCTAAATTGAATCAAAGACCTCACCTAGCCGGTTCCTATGGATACATGGCACCAGGTGTGTTTTACAGTAATTATTCAGCTAAGATGTTCCTAATTTATTCCGTGATTTTTTATTTTTACATGTTATCTTTGTTGATTTGTGTTGAACTTGTTGAAATTTGTTGATTTTAGCATCTGATGATTCTGAAACCTGTGTGTGTTTGTGTCTGTCAACAGAACTAGGTTCAATGCAGAGAGTGACTGAAAAGAGCGATGTGTACAGTTTTGGGGTGGTTCTCCTAGAGGTCTTAACAGGAAAGCATCCGTTAGACCCAGCATTACCCGGGGGAGCACATCTAGTCCAATGGGTCCGAGATCATTTGCAAAGCAAAGCTGAGGCAGCTGAGATTCTTGATGCGAAACTCAGGGGAAGGGCTGACCCTCAGATGCATGAGATGCTGCAAACCTTAGCCGTCTCCTTCCTGTGTGTCAGCAGCCGGGCTGCTGACCGTCCTACCATGAAGGATGTCGTGGCTATGCTTAAGGAGATTCGACATGTCGAGAGTTCTAGGGGGGAGCCTGATTTGACAAAAGGCACAGTACAAGCACTGCCAACACCATCACCTAAACGGAATCCGATCAGCCATGGATCTTCAAACTGCTCGTTTGCTTTCTCTGACGACTCGATGTGTTAAAAGGAAAAACAATTTCTAAAGAAGAAGAAACAGTCATCTTTCTGTACATGTCCAACTCAGGAATCAAATAGAGCAGGTAGCAGGGCAAAGATAGATAGTTTTCATCATAATAGTATATGTTACTACTTCATATTTGTGGTGCTTGTAGATTGTAATAATTAATTAGCAGTAATTTGTAACATAAGCTTCTACTAATATACTACCAGTATAAGAACAGCTTTGGGAGATGTAATATGTGTCAAAATGTTTGAGGGGTGTGCTTAATAATTCAGGGAATGTCACCTGGGAAAAAGAGGGAAAGGCTTTAATGTTGATGTAAGGCTAAAGAAAGTGACAACTTTGTCCTTTTGATGTCGAACTTTGATTATTGATTTTTCTTAAATTATAATTATTGAAGTATTTTTCAATAGAAATATAACAAAATTACTTGATACTTAGTTAAAGTTCGGCATTGAGAAAACAAAATGATGGACACGGGCTGGGCCAAGCCGGCCCACATAGCGTGTTGGCAAGCTTGAGGATATTGAGGCATGGCCAGCGTGCAATAAGTTATTTTTCAAATTCTTAAATTTTTTTATTTTATTATTATTTTTTTTGACGTGCTGGAACTGACCGTGTCAATTGCAACACGACTTGTGGAACATCGCTTCGTGCCACGTGTTGTGCCAAGCCGTGTTAGCTCTCGTATCGGCATGACCTGTGTCCATCCATCCCTAAACGAAAGCGACAACTATATGCGAATGGTGAATGGAGAGAGTAAGTGCGATGAAAAGGTACGTTTAACGTTAGGGGAAGATGGGATCAATGATTGGGAGGGTTTGGATTTTTGTAAATAAGAATTTAATGCAAGGAAAAGAAAATGAGATTCCTGTTGATATTCTTTTTCCTCTCCTCTTGCAGCGGTCACGTGATTTCCTAAAGCTTTATCTGTCCATGTGAGGTTCTGAGACAATGCCTTTCCGTTTTAATTTCCAGCAATATTCAAAGGGACAGTTCTTGAATCAGCCAAACTCTAATAAATCTTGATTAGCAAGGTTAAGTCATACTCTATTTCCTACTGTCCTAGAGGCTAAATCACATGTCTAAGCTTGTAACTTGAAGGAATGCTAATTGCCAAGTACCAAATCTAGAGCAACATCTCATAATTCTGACTTGGACTGTTAGACCTGGTAAACGGGTCATTTGGAACCGTTTCAGTGCAAGTCTATTCGGGTTGGTTTTAAATCATACATGAAATATTCAATTCCTTCAGGTCGGAACGGGCTAATTCAAAAGTCACATTCGGGTTTGTTGTAAATTACTACTTATTAAGCTTTCTTGAGTATATATATGTGTAAATAACTTTGGGTCGGTTCAGATCGAATCATGTCAGGTTTGAATCACGTTATTTCAAGCTACGGGTAGGATTTGAGATCACTTACAGGGTCCGGGTGAGCTTCACTATGTCTACTTTTGATTCACTAAATCATAAGTCAATACAAACATGTATCCTTGTTTCAAGGAGTGCTGGTTCTCTTGAAATATCAGATTTTTACCAGATCTGTGGACAGCACAGCTAACTGCCCTCGTGTTCGACATGCATCCTTGATCCGAAAATTTTAGCAGATCTTTACCAATTCAGACATGTCCAGCGAGTTTGAGCAGCAAAGTTGAGAAGTAAACTCTTCCCTTCCAAAACAACAGCAACTAGCAAATTTTAGTATGTACCCGTTTAACTAGTAAAAGGTGAAAGTCACCCATAATGCTTTCAAATATACTAATAAGAATTTGTTTAAAGTTACCATAAAACTCTCAAAATAATCTCAAAAGTAATTATAATTATTTTAGACTGTCTAAAAAGATAGCCACTTACCTTATATAATACTTTTAAGAAATAATCATAATGCTTACAATAATACCCTCCTAAATTTCAAAAAAGCGGCAAAACAAGATTCAACAAGTGCTGCCTATGGCATAATGCATAATGGCCTTTTTGCAAGTAAGATTTTTGGTGCAAATACAATGTAAAACGGATATGACCAGGAATAAGCCAAAGTGTTTCGTTTCAAAAGGAAGAAAAAGGCGCTAGGGTGGGGGAGCAACTAACAAGGGGGTGGAAACATTAGGCCCTTATCCACATCCATGGTGGGATTCAATAATTGTTCACCATCTCAAAAACATCCAAACGAAACGAAACTGATCAGTAAGAAGATCGAGGATCATGCTAGAACCCACTAATTCATTATTCACTATCCCCAAAGAAGAAATACGCTTCACCGTTACAAAGATTACATTGCATTTTGATAGAATACTCTCGACTCTCATTCTCACTCTCAGTCAGCCTCAGCTGCCTTTGTAGGCTTGAGATGATCTTAAAACTTCTCAACAGTAATTACATTTGGAATATTATATCTTAGAGGTTATATGAACATAATTCTCTAGTAAGGTCCCAAAGTTTGTTTCTCTCTCTATAGTGATACAACGATATTTAACCAACGACCACCCTTATTGACAACTGGCGCATGATCTAAGGAGGATATTGAGCTTCTAGTTTTTTCAAGATGACGCTAACAACACCCCAGTTAAACCCCCGATATTGAAGCCATCTTACCATCCTTGCTTTCCGTTTCTCAGGAGGCACATTCTTACTCCGCTGCCATTGCTTGGTGGCCTGAACATACAGTTTTTCTAGACAAGAGCTCGAGAGTTTCAGGTTTGACCCCTGTTCACCACCATCTTCACCATCCTCAAAAACCAGTTTTGTAGCCTTTTCCACATTAACCTTACTTACGCCCTTCATTGAAAGTCCCTGATTACCAACAAAGAGCAGTCCTCAACTTAGTGTAATACGGATAGTATAATAGAGAATGAGATGGTAAAACAATTTGGTAGGGGCTTTTTTTGTCTCAGTGCCCCTTTGATCCCTCCCATCCATCTCCACTCTACTGCCAACACCTCATTTACAGCACTTTAGCAATCAAGTTTGATAACGAGTTTACAGAACACTGAGACTTGCCAAACCGTCATCAATAGTGAATGTTAAGCCCATAACCCACCAACAGCAGTTTAAAGTTGTTTCTCAATGGTGGGTTTCTGTAAATTACCATTATTAACATGTACAACTTTTACATGTCGCTTTCATAGAGAAGGACCAAAGATTTCGCACCCCCACCAATTAATGATAGAAAGTACACGGATAAGGTAAAAGAAAGGACAACAGTCATTAGGAAGCACAGGGAAAGCTTACTTGCTTGATTCGCCCTGGTCCCCAGGTAGAGTTAGTCCATTTAGACATTGAATATGTTTCCGCATACAGGCGATCATTGACCAGCCCTCTACATAAATTTAAAAAAAAAAGAAAAGAAAAGAAAAAAGGTCAGTATACTCCATGATGCATTTCAGACTTCACCATTTAGGACATACTAGCTGGTGTCTTGCTAGATAATCTAGATACCAGAGAAAGGAACATAATAACCCACCTGGCCAGGAAATCATGTATCACTGCCTGAACAATTTTAACCGGATAACGTTTTGCAATAAGTTTTTTCCGCAGCTCCACTGCTGTGAATGCCCTGCAAACAAGTAGAAACATACATAGCATATAAGGGCACCACAACTTCCTTGGAATCAGGAAAATCACGAGTTTCAATATTGGTTATTTATTCCAAATTTATACCAACAAAGATATGAATAGAAAAGCATTAGGACCTTTTTGCAAGTAATTCAATGGCCGCCTTTTCAGCATCTTGCTTAGTCCAACAGACCTTTGACCTTTCCTGTTTGCCTTGTCCACCCACATCATACAATTCCATTTCCTCTAAATCTTCCTCAGGTTCATCCATAGAGTCAGCATCTATAACTTCATTATGAATATCACTGATCTCTTGATCGTTTTTGAACTGTTGGCTTCGACCAACCCCTTTATTAATTTGCAATTGGTGAACAACTTCCTTGGGATCCTCCACATGCTCAGAGTGAAGAACTTCACTGCTAAAGTTGATTTCTCGATCCCATTTGTGTTGTCGGCCCTGACCGCTCTCATTATCAATTTGTAATTCCTCAACAACTTCCACAAACTCTTCCACATCCTCAGATCGAAGAACTTCATTGCTAAAACTGATTTCTCTATCCCATTTGTGTTGTCGGCCCTGACCACTCCCATTACCATTTTCCCAAACAACTTCTTCGGGCTCTTTCACATCTTCGGAATGAAGACCTTCATTGCTAAAACTGATATCTCGATCCCATTTTTGTTGTTGGCCTAGACCACTCCCGTTGCAAATTTGCAAGTCTTGAACAACTTCCTTGGGCTCTTTCACATCCTTAGAGTGAAGAACGTCACTGCTAAACTTGAGTTCTCGATCCCATTTGTGTTGTCGTCCCTGACCACTCTCATTATCAATTTGCAATTCCCGAACAACTTCCTCGAGCTCTTTCACATCCTCAGCATGAACTTCATTGCTAACACTGATTTCTTGGTCCCATTTTTGTCGATGGCCTTGACCACTCCCATTACGAATACGTATTTCATGAACAACTTCCGTGGTCTCTTTCCCATCCTCAGAGTGAAGAACTTCACTGCCGAAACTGATTTCTTGATCCCATTTGTGATGTTGGCCCTGACCACTCCCATAACCAATTTGCAATTCCTGAAAATTTTCCATTGGCTCTTTCATATCCTCAGAGTGAAGAACTTCATTGCTAAAATTGATTTCTGGATCCCATTTGTGTTGTCGGCCTTGACCACTCCCATTACCAATTTGCAATTCCTGAAAATTTTCCTTTGGCTCTTTCATATCCTCAGAGTGAAGATCTTCATTGCTAAAATTGATTTCCCGATCCCCTTTGTGTTTTCGGCCTTGACCACTCCCATTACCAATTTGCAATTCCTGAACAACTTCATCGAGCTCTTTAACATCCTCAAAGTGAAGAACTTCATTGCTAAAATTGATTTCTCGATCCCATTTGTGTTGTCGGCCTTGACCACTTCCTTTACCAATTTGCAACTCTTCAACGGACTCCTCCCAGGGTCTCATATGCTCAGTGCCTGTTACTCCTTTACCATAACCACTCTCTTGATTCAGTTCTGGAATCAAGTTCGGCCATAGCACAAATACCAATCAGCATCAAATACATACTTCAGCACATCAAGATAACCCAAAAAACAAAATGTAAAATATGGTCTAGTAGGATACCAGTACCACGTTCAGCAGCTAACGACAATCTGATCTTCCGAGCCCTATTTTTGGACAGCTTGCTCACCATATTATTTTGTTTGCGTATATTTGAATTAGAGCTAGTAGGCATGCCATCTCGGTGAGAACAATCTTCATAGGTAGACTTTTCTGTTTGTTTAACATCTGGACGTGTTTTAGGAATGTATCTAACAGGAAATTTCGGGTCATTTGCCTTGTGGGAAAAACATCTAACACCACTCCTCTTCAACCTAGCAATGTACAAGCCCCACAAGATACAATCTTTAAACTTTCTTATCAAATAATTTTAAAAAAAAAAAAACATCTTTAAATCATAAATAATTAAAAGATACATCTTTCAGATGTCAACAGCTCCAACAAGAGAAACAACTACACAAAATTTTAATCTTTGTATATGCCATATATATTCTACAATTCCCATGTATTCACAAGCAGAAATACAGTAAAAGCAGCTATATTGGTAGCAGTTTTCTCTGGAAAAAACTTCTGGGATTAATTAGTTGCAAACAAGTAATCAAAAACCCAGCATAAAATAGCTGAGATTGTATCGGAATTCTAATAAAATTCATGTCATAACAAAAGAGAAGAGAAATTTAAAGAGAGAGAGCGTAAGTACCATGAGGGAGAAAGAAGCCTGGATTGAAGATTGATTGAGAGCTTCGCAATCAAATTCCCTGATGCTAAGCTCGACATTTTCCTCTCTGCATCTCCCCAACAACAAGAAGTTCAGTTAGTAATCGCAACAGATAAACCCTAAATTTGATTTCGAGGTTTCGTTTCCCGTTTCTTTTGTTCCTTTTCCCGCTTTGTTTGTTGCTTATCACCCAGTGAAAAGTGAATTAAGGCTAAAACTGTTATCGGGCTTACAAGTTACAACACATGTTGGCCCATTTCCCATTTTTGTTCACTAGTGGTTGTAGGCTTTGATCATTTTCTTGGTTTTACTATTGTGCAATTGTTAATAAAAAAAATAAAATTAATAGGGAGGTTTTACTATTGTGCAATTGTTAATAAAAAAAATAAAATTAATAGGGAAATTGCCCTAAAACAAAAAAAACAACCGACCTCGTTAGGAGGTTTTTTCTATATTGTTCGAAAATAACCATCTTCTTTTCAAAATGTTCTGAATGCCTTATTACATGGATTATATAATCTTTTAATAAACCCATTTCAAGACACTGTTGAGTTTTCAACACCGTTCTTAAGGACTAAGGTTAAGAACAGAGAGCTCCCAAAACACATGGAGGTTTTCTCCAACGCTCTAATATCATATTTGCCTATGATTATAATGTTGGAGTGTCGAAAATGGGTGACTAGAAAAGTGATCATCAAAAGCTACTGGGAGTCGTATACCCGATCTTTAGAACCTCTCATGCTTAGTTGGTAATCCCCATCAAATATCGCATAAAAGTAACAATTGTCGTCCCTGAGTATTCAGAATGCCCTATTTTCGTGGGTTATAATCTTTTGAATGGACTTGTCTATCCATTCATGGGACCATTTGATTTTTACCACCTGAAAATTTATATGAGCCAACACTGATGAAAGAGGGGGCCACATTGCACCCAAACCATGGTCTGTGAGGTAGATGATGAGCGTTCGACACTTTCATAAGCATAAGCACTGGTGGCATTAGGTGCTAGCAACCTATGGTGCTCAGGCAAGCTCGTCCAAGGCCGCTCAAACTGGGGCATAGGCGCACGGTCAGGAGCTCAGATATGCACTAGTTTGAGGCGCTTGAAAGTACACTTTGATAAAACATTGACTTCGAATAGAAGCTTGATTGGGTCACCCGGATAAGCGCTGATTTGGGGTGCTCGGATAAGCAAATCTGTTTTGCCTCATTATTTGAAAGAACCAACTCAACCAAAACTCCAAGCTATAGAAGAATAAAAGTATTTATTTCCTTCCCTCCATCAGAACAGTCAACTAACTTTCAATTTTTTCAGTAGATCAGGGCTTACTTCGCGGTAAAATTATCCCCTCCACATTGGAACTTCACCAAACACAGGATAGACTCTTGCTCTGTGTCTTTCCTCTTCTAAATTTCAACCACCCAAATCAATACAAAGAGAACAGCAAATCAGCAATGCTCTCCCTTTCACCGCCACTGAATTCCATTTCTCTCTCCTCTCATCTCATTCCTCATCAACCCCATCACTTCCATGGCGCTCCTCTTTCCTTCAAGCCCCTCAAATCCCCTGCGAAACGACGACATATCGCGAAAATTGGACCAAATTCAAGCTCATCCCCAAACACAATTGAAGAACAACGAGAAGAACAAGAACAAGAACAAGATTTTCAAGTATTGACAGCCATTAGAAGCGAGTACAACAACATAGTTATATTAGAATCTCAAAATTGCAAAGTTTTACTCTTAGATGATAGTGGAAACGTTCACAGCATTCTCTACAAAGGACAGCAATGGACTAATTCGTACTGGGATGAATTCTCAAGCTTGCCTGCGATTATCCCCAATGGCCCGGTTGCCATTTTCGGGCTTGGGGGCGGCACAGTTGCCCACCAACTGCTTGACAATTGGCCCGCCTTACGCATTGATGGGTGGGAGCTTGATCATGTTTTAGCCGACAGAGCAAGGCGATTTTTTGGACTTTCTGATCTTGAAACAGGCAATGAATCAGGTGGGGTTCTTCGTGTTTGTGTAGGTGATGCCCTGTGTTCATCAGCGAGTGTTGAAGGCGGTTATGCTGGGATTGTCGTTGATTTGTTCTCGGATGCTAAGGTGTTGCCTCAGCTTGAGGAGGCTGAGACTTGGTTGGAAATGAGAAAGAAACTGATGCCCAATGGAAGGATCATGGTGAACTGTGGTGGGGTAACTCATGGTGCTGAGATTTTGCCATTTGAGAAAGGGTGGGAGGTGAATTCGACCATTCAGGCATTGTGTCGAGCATTCGGTGGGCAGTTGGTGAATTGGAAGAAGATGCCTGAGAATGAAAGTGGGAACTATTTAGCTATGACTGGACCATTACCCGAGTTGGATACATGGTCTGGTTCAGTGCCGGAGAAATTGAGCTCGACTGTCAAGCTATGGAGACCTTGTGAGCCTGTATGATTCAGTGACAAAAGGTTATATGCCATGGTATTTATATCTTACCAATGACTTGTTTTTTTTCTTCTTTTCTTGATGTAATTAGTTCGTGAAAAATGCCACACCTATCAAAGATGCTTCAGCATTTCATAACTATTGGTATGTTCTGCAGTGTCATTTTGTTTCTCTTGAGTTTGCAATAATTTTGTATCTGTGTAAGCATCATAACTTCGAATTTCATATGAAACATGACCAAATTGTGGTTGCTAATTGATGCGAAATCCGTTCTTCCTTGGCCAATGAAGGAAAATACTAGTAATTTGGACTGTGTCAACTCTTTATCCCCTTGCAAGTAATCATAGTATTCTACTTTTCCAGATTATAGTATATGAAAGTTTAGAATCTTTTTTTTCCCCCTGATTTGTGATCGACTGACAAAACCAAGTAATATACAGACACACATGGGAAAGCTGTTTTTTCCATGCATAATCATCTAATATCCTAGCCTAGAAATCATAATTGGTATGATCAAATAAAAACTTTACAAATTAGGGGAGGGTCCTAATGTTTTTGTTATTGGACCAACAAATTAACGTCACTTCATCACCTTCACAGCAAATACAAAATGACAGCAGCCTGAGCCTTCTTGTGCTGCACAATCTTCTTCCTGGTTTCCTCCCCTTCGATCTCTGTGATCTTGTTGATCCGTCTCTAATGCATTCTTAAGCAACCCAGGTTTGAAAATGAACAATCCATGGCCTGAACCAGGGTTACTAAACAACCAATCATGCACATCCCAGAATATTTGCACCGGAACATTGTTCACCAGCATTGTCTCATTGCCTCTAAATCTCCAATTCAGGTTCATCACCCTAACCACCATTCGCCCATCTATGCTGATCCTCAGCTCAGGCTCTCTAGGTCTTCTTACACAGTTCTCGATCACAACATCATGTTCTTTTGGCCCATCGTCGAGCAACATCCTTGTGTGAAAACAGTTGCTCCCATACAAAATCTCTTCCTTATGGAGCATCATTGGTGCTACAGGTGATGGCTTCGACATGGTTCTCTTATACGCTTCTGTTTTCAAGTCTCCTAATAAAAGAATCATCTCTTTGTCGAAAACTATGGCAACATAGTAATCAGAGTGTGGCTCGGGGTTGTTGGTGGAGAATTTCACTGCCCGGAAGTCCCAGAAAACATCTACTCTCTCATCGTCTACATGGAGAGTTTTGAGGCCTTTCCTGCTCCAAAACTGCCAGGATTGGAACTCGATCTGGCACGTCTGGTGGTCATCGTCGTAGATGTTTTCTATTGTAATGGCAAGAGAATGACTCGTAGAATCTTTCGACCATGTTATGGCTATGTTGCGCAATGAGCCTACTAGCATGGCTTGATATATGCAGGTTACTGAGCTCTCTGTACATATATTTGATGATGGGTCATCTTCATCTGTGGGTCGAGTTGAAGCTGTTTCTAAAGATGGCATTTCTAAGGCCATGTTCATTCTATAAGCTACACTCATTTCTGGGATCTGGAACAAGATACGAACATGTGTAGATTTTTCTTAATGTTGGCCTATGGAAGGAACAAAAGACGTTGCATCACCTCTGATCAGAAGGTCATTCATTCCCCACCCTGCAACAAATTGAGGGACATTGACGATTACTCATGTCAACAATGTCCAACATACAGGTGAAACCACAAATCAGGATGGGGAAGATGCAAAGTTGTTGTTGAATCATGATACTGAAGAATGGTCAGGAATTGGGGAGGTATTCAAAATAGTGGTATCCAAAATTGGTCTTCAAGGCCTGGAAGAGGATAGAGTTCACTTTTATCTTTCTTATAGCAAAGAATTTCAACCTTGTATTTCAACTGCCAAGAAAAGCCTTAGCCAAAAATAGACAATTAAGTATCTGTGAAAATGTGTATTTTAAGCCATTCCAACCTATGTTGAATACAGCAGAATTTTTCGAGAACCTTCTTTTGGGACATAATTTCTGTTATTTATGCCTCTTTCTTTTTATTAGATCCTCGTGTAATTGTCTCTATCCAAAGCGCGACCATACTATCCAAAGAAGACTTTAAAGGTTGAAGGAATCTGCTGCTTGAACAATGTAGATATGAAAATGTAAATAGCTTGTAAATGGCCAAAAAGAATACATTAACTGTGCAAGATGAACTCAAATGTTAGAAAGATCAATCAGATACCTTGGCATGCTGCTTCCACAATTAAATACCTGCGGCATGCCCTCTATCAAACTGCTGTACATACACATAATAAACAGAATCAATTTAATAAGTTTCCTATGAATTGCCTCAAGGCAAATTAAAAAACTTTCCACGTGGTGTGGATCGGCTTCTCCTCAGATCAAGCATGGATGTATTGCTGCTTTCTTTCAGATTGTGACCATTACCGGTTGGGAGCTTGTTCTCAATCTTTCTTGATGTAAATGACTCTATTGTCTGTGCTAGTCCCCTGCATTTAGGATGAAACTGATTAATAACAAAGCATAGACACAACAAGCCACTTGAATACTGAAAGAAACAATATACAAGCAATCAAACAGAAAAACATTGCTTAATGGCGTATA
The DNA here is from genome assembly GCA_030267885.1 of Mesembryanthemum crystallinum. Lineage (NCBI taxonomy): Eukaryota > Viridiplantae > Streptophyta > Magnoliopsida > Caryophyllales > Aizoaceae > Mesembryanthemum > Mesembryanthemum crystallinum. Next base: position 19,701 of record BSSO01000735.1, read on the forward strand.
ATCCTGTCGCAATTTTAAGATCATTCGGTCACTGTTCCATTTTCATCAGTTGAGATATAAATTACATACCTTGGTTCAAGATACTGGGAACTCCTAGAGGAGTTTTGTCGCGACTTTTTCAACTTCGAAGTGCTATAACCAGGTGAGCCAAAGGGCTCATTTTCAGGCTCAGAAAGATCACTTTTTCTATCCTCATCAACTTTTCCTCCTGCATCCATGTCAGTGAGCAAGGTGAAGGGCTCACCAATCTTAGGGATCCTAGATTGAAAGTGATTCTTGGTCTTGGGTTTACTCTCATTCTTGCTTTTCCTCACTGACACTTGTCTAACATTAAGAACTTGCTTAAGTTCTTCGTCATCATGGTCTGGTTGGACTCTCTTCGATTGAACTGACTCCTGTGAACGTAAGTTGCCTCTTGTGATGTTGTCGAAAGATGGGGGGTTCAGTGTCGGTGTTGGTGCAACAGACTTGTTCACTGACATTCTAACTGGAAACTGGGGTCTTGCAATTGGTTTTTCTGTCATTTCAGGCTTGAGCCTGCTTCTAATAAGTGCTCCTCGGTCAGTTGACAATGATCTCCGTACAGGAGGGGATGGTGATCTTGGGTTTCCAGATCTTCCGAGTTTTTCTTCGGCTATGAAGGGCATCTTTGGCATGGTCTCAGCTTCTGTATACCCCATGGGAAGACGTGACCTTCTCTGCTTGCCCGAAGAACAGCTTCTAGACTGTTTAAAGAAAGTTTAGATTTTTAGCAACATGGTTTACATTTTAATTCATTTCATAAGAAGCTACATGTCAGATTAGCATGACTTATATGATTATAATGATTTTATGTGTGGTAACATAAGCATGGTTCAAGTATAATGGACAAGCACCCAAAATGAAGTTCTGAACCAGTTTTGACCAACCTCGGAGATTTTATCATCAGTGGTACGTCCAATCCTGGGAACATGCATGGGTGAAACCGCTCTGGCTTTTGGAGTTTCGGAATTGCTTCTTACATTTGCACTTTTCAGATGTTCAAATTCGGCTTCTTTCCTGTCTAATGTCGATCTGAGGTTGGAAATCTGCAGCAAGTGATGAAAGGCTATAGTCAACTCCAGACTTATTTTCAGGTTGACAAAACTCAAAACAGCATAGGAAGTGTGTAAGAAGACAAACCTCGGCCTTAAGGTCACGAATTTCAGAAGTTTCCTTGTTAGCTTTAGCAGCTCCAAGTTCTATGGAAGCAACCCTTTCAGCAAACTTTAGAGTGCTTATCGTCTCTCCAATAGCGTTTACTTCAGGATTTATATGGACGAACATCAAAGTTTTCGCTTGCCCACCTACAAGGAAAATGACACTCATAAAAAGATTTCTCAAAGGACATATTAGATCTCAAATGACTATAACTCTATGTTTTAACTTTTGTGGCTTCCCTAAGCCTTTCCTTATTAAGCTAAAACATTCGTGAAAGTACATTTTTTCCACATGATTACCTAAAGAATCTTGCAGTACTTGAGTAAGCTTGCTGTTCCTGTAAGGAATATGAGCACTCTTCTGAGCAAGAGCAGAGATAACATCCCCAAGTGCAGAAAGAGATCTGTTTATATGTTGGGCTTCCTTCAACCTTTCTCCAACTGCCTCAGATTTGTCGACCCTCTCACTACCGGCCAGATCCACCAGATGGAGACAGCCCCTGAGAATAGATCCCGAGAGCAACTCTTTTCCTTGGACATGGATTGTTAAAATACTGCAAAAACATTGAGAAATTCCATAATGGCTCTTTGGAAAATGAAAAGAATCGAGCAAAACTGAGACATTAACTTATGAAGTTTTACCTATGAGACCGGCTGCTCCTTTCATTCAGAGCAGTCGCACCAACAGCACGATTCTTTAGTCCGATTCTCATCAATTCAAGAACATCACTGGTGCAATTAACTTTGACTAAGCATGCATCAGGTACATTTAAACCATTGAGCTGAGAATTGTTTCGGATATCTAACGTGTATCTAGTTATGGAATTACACAATTGTTCCTGATGCAAGTAAAAATGCTCTGTGACCAAATAACGAAAGTGTTAAAGCAACAAAACAGTGGTAAACACACTTAAAGGATATCTTCTTGAAGAGCCATCAACTACTAATAAATCTCTCACTTGTTCATTGTATATTTCGATCATTTGAACTCCAATTTCATATTCCATAATGTCAGCCCTGGACTTTGAAATTTGAAACAGGTCTTTCAGAGCTCGGTAGTTTACTCCCCATGTATCTTCTGCTGTCAAATCAGGGCCACTCTGTGAAGAAAGGTGGTTCACATAAGGAAGTCATACAATTGATTGGTAAAGTGTGGTAAAAAATGAATTCCAACATCATCGGATATTAAAGACAAGTTGAAATCGGATGAGGTTTTGCACTTACCATAGTGTATGTCTTACCAGAGCCGGTTTGTCCATATGCAAAGATGCAAACGTTATAACCATCTAGAACTGATCTGATAAATGGTTGAGTATCAGCATAGATTTGCTCTGCATCCAGAAAATATAGAAACACGTCAGATTCACTTATAAGCATCTCGGTATTATGCAACTGTGTTGGCACATCTTAGGCGCGCCCTCATAGTAACTCAGCTAGCAGATAAGATGCCGCGAATAAGTCATGCTTTACATGTTTGGTTCATATGGTTAAATTTCATTCTATTAGGTTAAGAACTTAAGATATGGTATAGAGAGACTTACGTTGAGTGACATTTGTATCGAACACTTTGTTAAAGGAAAAGACCTTTCTTGCATCCCTTCCTTGCTTATGAGGATGAACGATCATTATATTTCCATCTTCACCAATATAATCAACAGTGGACTTCCCGTCAGACTGCCCTGGTAAGAAGGGCCGTACTCTACAGTGGACTCTAATTGCTCCTAGCAAAAGAGACAGCATGCAACGGTTTTAGTTTCTAAAAATGCAGATAAATATCTGATAATAGACAAAAGCAGATAAGTACTAAGTACCTTTTAAGTCCTGGACTTGATTATAAAGTTGGCGATTTTCCTCTAGAACCTTGTAGTAAGAAGATGAAGCTACTTCAAGGCTTCGTATATGACTTTCTGCAATAAGACGATTAACCGAAAACAGATCATAAAGTGTTTCCCCAATGAAATTTGTAGCACGTCAACATAGCTTTTCAACCGTCTTGATGGGATTGATATAGAATATGTAGCGTCTCACCAAGTTTTTTAATCTCGTCGTCCCATTCTACCTGAACCTTCCTCACTTCTTGTTTTGTGTCTTTGAAAGATGATTTCAGTTCCTGAAAAGCATCAACAACAGCAAATCAGATTACTACATTTTTCTACAATATAACCCACCGAAAAAAGAAAAACAAATACTGTCTTAGCCTCTTAGGGGTATACCAAAATCTGCTTCTGTTGGTCATTAATTACTTCCTTATAGTTGTTAGCATGGGTATTTTCTTGCTGGATAATCTGTCTTCTCCCACCACATACACAAAACTCCATTACATCATTAGTCCTCGTAGCAGTCTTTTGGCTAAGATACTGCGAAATAGCTGCTAAGAATTCTTCATTTGACAATGATGTTGTTTCACTCTTGAGGATTTTCTTCAATATCACCCCAAGCTACAGAAATCAGTTTTGCAAAAGTTAGGATGAGATTCATTTATTGTTGAAAGTAAATATTCAAGTATGACTCGCTATTACCTGAATACCCTGAGAGACGAGCATTGCAGATAAATCTTTAACTACCTTCCTAATCACAGTATCAATTACCTGCACAATTTTAGTCTTATAAATACCTGATTCTTTCTTACAAAGATTATTAAAGTAAAAGATGTAAGTGATAGTCAACAGGCTAGTGTTGAAACTTAAATAGAGCAGAAGGAAACTTACCTACCATTGAATTCAAAGGCAAGTCTTCATTTCCACTCCTCTCATTGATGTATGCTTCCAATATTCTGAGCCCAAAGTGATCAAAGAGCAAACTCAAAGCTTTGCCTGCTTTTGCTTCCTCTTTAGAAACCTTGCTAGAAAGGTGGAGAAACTCCGAGAGCTGCTCATGATGTGATGACTCGTATTCATCAACTGATGATTCATCAGTACTTTCACTGCCAACTGAAGAGGATGAGCAGTCTTTTGGGAATGATGTGATCCTCACCGTCCCACCATATCTCCAAACTCCAATTCCACCGGCTTGCTTCCATTCATAGTAGCCTTTTAGACAAAGAATGCAGTCGACAACTTTACTTGAAGAGCCCCCCTGTATATCAGAAATCTATTCATTTAAGAGACACAATAACAACCAATGGAGCAAATGATGCAAAACAACAACCGATGAATTTGTTTACACAGTTGGTTAGCCTAATTAGTCGCATGTTACTCGAGCAAGTTATTTAAATGATGCAAATACTTGCATAGAAGAATTTCCAGAAGTTAGTCACTATGTTGTTGAGAGTCGTCCATGTTCTTAAGAAAAATAACCCCTTTCATTAAGAAAAAGTCACTTGGTGTATACCACACACTGGTCTGGGGGTATGCAAGACCTACTCCCTCAAAATCAACATACTTGGCCCAAAGTTGAGATCTTTTGCATCAAATAAACATATGAGTGTGTGGCCACCACTACCATTAGCCAGGCACATTATTAAGGATACTAAGAAACTAACAAAGGGAAAACAAAAACCTTTTCCAAGTCGGAGGCTTCAAAAGTCAGGAGCTTCATATTGCCAACAGTTACCAAGAAGTTCCTCATGTTTTCAAAGTACTGAATGGCTGATTGTGCTGCTACCTCTGTGGATTGCACCGTGACCACTGGATTGTCCACCACCTTTTTTATCGTTTTGAATAGCAGACATTGAGAAAGCCCGAATCAAAATCAAAGAAGACAATTGCAAAATATAGCAAAACAAATTGAAAACAAAGGGACATTGTTAGTTGCATTACCTTGTGAACAGCACCAGGATTGACTTTGTTAAGGACATTGCAGAGAATGAGACCATTGCGTAGGGATAATAAGAAGTGTTCCTCAGAGGGCTCCTTAGAGAGGGTGTCCCTTGCTACTTGGTCCATTTCCCTTAGCCATCCTGCTGCTTTGTACCTCCTTGCAGCTGCAGATCCATTTGCCATTATCAAAACTTTAACTCAATCAACTATTTGTTAGCTGGACTTTTTGTGTTTTGTGCTACCTAGTTCTTATTACTGTATGTTTTTAATGGCTTAAGAACCTCCTATAGAATCATATAAAGTAGCATTAATTCATCTAGGGTTCAACCAAGATCCCAAAGATTTCTGTTCTTGTATTTGAACTTGATAAAAAACTTTCCACTTGGAAAATGAAACTGAAATAATTCAATGTAGACGACAAGAAATTCGCAAAGCAATCTCTAGACTAGACTTGAAACCTTTATCATCCTTGTACATTAGACATTAGGAGACATTTTCTAAATTGCTCCTTGTTTCTAAGAACCAAAAAGATTGAACAACAGTGATAACTGATAAACCACCAAATTCGATATCCCTATGTTACTTTGGATTGGGTGATCTTAACTAGGCCATGATCAAACTTCAAAATGTTCCATGGCCTACTTTGAAGTGTACAACAGTACAAGTGTGACAGCGTATACAGGTATTCGATGATTGAAGGCACAGACTGGACTTGAAAATGAATACCTTGAACTGGAATGAGAGTCAAGCAACAACATAGGATACTGACATGTTATCTTTCTTAGTAGTTTAATGTTATGACTAGTGTTTGCTTCAATCATAAGAGTGTCAATCAATGACAACATTGCAAGTGAACCTTGATCTCTCCTTTTAAAAGGAACCAACAAAGAAAACAAACATATGAAATATCATCCTTTCTCAATCTCATGTGACAATGCAACATTGTGTTATGGCATCTCTCATTTTGTCCACCTCTGTTTTGTTTCTCTGTTCTGCTTTATGCTGTCAAGAAACCATGTCTAATTTTAAACCCCCCTTTTAGGACTAATCTACTTTGCTAAACCATCATTAAGTAGCCACTAATTGGGTCCCAACCTTCATTAGGAAGGCAAGTGCACCTAAAACAGCACTCATTAAGGGCAAGGGATCCAATACCCCAGGTTCACTTATTGGGCCCCCCAAATGGGCCCACCTTTCTAAAGTGGTCTAATTTACTGGTGCATATGGGCCCATTTGGCCCAGCAACGGCTCAACATCATAATGAGCCGCACAATCTCTTTTGGGCTCACTCTTTTTTCAAATAAAATTATCTCCCATTAAGATCTCTAATAGATTCAGAAATAAATAAATAAATAAAATAAAATAAAAACAGAAACAGAACCAAATCTGAGAGTTCACTTAAATCATAGAGAATCTAATAAATAAATTTCTTTATTAGGCTTGCTTTCCTAAATATTCTCTTGCTATTTTCTAGAGGGAAAAGAAATAGTTATGGATTGTATTTTTGTGCTTATCATAAGCCATAACATGTGCAATTTATTGTTATGGTTCATGTTAGTAGTTGTGATCTATGTCTAATTGTATAGTAGATAAATAAATTAAATCCATTAGCAGACAAAATGCAGCAATGTCTGACTTGCAAAACTTGATCTACTTCACTTAATTGTGAATTGCAGAGCAAGAGAGGTTTTTTCATTGAAAGTGACAATCCTTCCATCTATAATTAACAATTACATTTAAGGAGAAATTAGTACTTTCTTTAAAATAGAAATGAATTATGAGTTTACACTAATAAGGGTATGCTACCAAAATGCAACAAAAACCCTTAGTGATTGCACGCAGTTGACAACTAATTACGGATGGAGAGAATAAATATTATACTGATCGATAAGGAAAAAAGAATTAAGTACTCTATAGGGAATACAATGAACTTAATAGAAACGCGAATACAAGAACACTCAAATATAAGCCCAATTTTCCCAATCGAAGAACATTACTTGTTTCTCAACTAGAAGAAGTTGAACTAAACTCGATCAATTGTGATATGTAACGGAAAAAGTAAGTTGCATAACAGAAGTATATAGTAGTAATTGTAAAACAAAATCTAAAGTAAAATTCATACAAGGAAAATTACAAGTACTAGTATTAAAGCAAGAAAGAAGAGTTAGAGATGAACCTGCTTCTTCAGCTTTTCGTTGAGCTAATTCATGATCACTGATGATATCATCTGCAACAACAACCTCGTTACTACTAGTATTCATGTTTGAAGAAGGCACCAAAGCCTTCAATCCCCGCAAGTTCATGTTCTTGCACGGCGATAAGAACGACGACGACGTTTCTTGCTTCATCTTCTCTGTATCCTCTCTTTGATCATCATATGAAACAAGATAAACAAAATACTAATACTAATTAGTCAAACCCATATTTTTGATTTGATTTGATTTTTCATAATAACTTGTTGAGATCAAATAATTCTAAGGATTTTCTTGTGTGATAGAAAGTGGGGAAGTTGAGAAGTTTGCTTACCTCCAGAGTTTTGCTGAGATGGTTCAGTTGTTGAAACTTTAAATCTGACCCCAGAAATTGAGGGGGCTTATTCTTTAAAACAAAAACAATAAAAGAATTTGAAGGGAAAAACAAATAAAGAGGCCTTTAATAAATGAAGAGTAATAAATATTATCTCGTGTAAGAAATGAAGAAGTAGAAGAAGAAGAAGGTGATCATCAAATACTACTATGAAAAAGACTTTCTCATAAATGTTGAAGTTGCAAGTCTTGTAAGATGGGTTGGAGAGAGAGAGAGAAAGAGAAGGACTTGAGTTTATAAGTTTGGTTTACCTGAGGATGTGGAGAGAGAGAGAGAGAGAGAGAGAGAAGCAGAGGAGAAATTTAAAAGCCGAAACCTGAAAGTAAATTGTTGCCGTTATTTTTCTTTTTCTTTTTCTACTCTACTTACTATTCTTCTTTTTTCTTTGGAGTAATTTGTTTTTCCCTCCTTTTGTCTTTTGGGTTTGTAACCTTGTTTGGTGTACCGTTTGTTTGGGGGTAGATTTGAGTTTTGTTTAACAAATTGAATTTGTCAGTTGTGTGGTTGGGTTTGACTCTCTCTGCCAAACTGCCCTTTAGTGGTGTTGTGGTTGAGAATATTACTCTCCCTAAGACTTTGAATGGACCAAATTTGGTCTGATTTCCATCACAAAAATAACTGGACTTCTACGGTAACTAAAAAGAATTCCTAAGTCTCGTTAAATAAAGGTAAATATATCATACATGTATATATATTAGGGGAGGCGGAAAACAATATTTGAAAGATAGTAATGTATTTAAAATCTCAATCTTGACATACTATGTTGGTTGGGTTGGCCTAGCAATTCTACCCAGATTGGAGGTCCGAATATCAAAACTTTAACTCTCACCCTCTTTCACCTAATAGAATATGTGGATTCTACTCCAAATTACCAAAAAAAAAAAAAAAAAAGATATATAAATATCTTGTTATGTGAGTGGAGGGATCTCAATGGATACCCATAATAATGACTTGACACCCTAAGCAACTCAAGGTGGACAGGTAAGCTATGTTTATTCTCATCATTCTCATCTTGCAATCAGTTCAGTTTAGTTGTGTTCTTTTTTTTTTTTCTTTTTTTTTTTTTCTCTCACACTCTCATTCGATTCATTTCAAATCAGTACCGCTCAGTTAAAATAAACATAAAATTAGCTGAAAGTGATAATTGGAAACAAGGTAATCAATTGAACATAATCTCAGGTGATAGCAAGCTAATTTCTTGAGTAGTTAGTTTTCATTTATAAGGTGATAAAATAGATATTGATCAGTGAATAGGATTTGACAAGTTTTTTCTTATTTGAAAGAATTCAATAAATTACCCTTATATTTTCTTCCTAATATGCACGATCTTCACAATAATTTAGAAAACCTGTGTTAGACCAATGGTTGTTGAGTATTAAAGGCAAAAGAAGTATACGTTGGGATTTTGAATTGAAATAGAAAAGGTGCCAAAAGTTTGAGTTGTTATTATACGTTGGATTGGCCAAATTTAAATGATTGCGGAGGCAAAGCTTTTCTATGTGCCCCACAACACAACACAACCAGTAAGTAAACAGTAAGTTAGTAACAGTAAGAATATTTGCCTCACAATTACCTACAAGAGAATTTGGCCAAAGACAAAAAATAATGGAGATTTAAAAATAGGAGATAGAGTTGGTCAATTTGAAAGTGGCATATTAATCAGTCAAATTTTGAATATAGTGGAGTATTCAATTTGATTTTTATCTATGGTGTCAATTGTGTATCACAGTGGACAAATTGTTACTTATAAAAATTAGAAATATATATAAACCCCATTTACATGAAGTTGTCTAAATTTGTTGTCTCATAACTCATTAGTGTCAAATATATTTATAGCTGATCAGCTCCAACTTGGTACTACTATAAGTTGGAATTAACACTATTTGAAGGGTCCAACCTTTCACTAATATGACAAAGAAGGATCCAATCTTTCAAGTGTGACATTGAAGGGTCTCAACCACTTGGAAAAAAATCAAAAATGTTTTTAACTTATTAATAAATTGCTCTAAAATATCCAAAATACCCCTTGATTTAATTGTTAAAAGACTAATTTAACCCAATCTCAAAACTCAGTTCTCTCTCCTCCC
>BSSO01000736.1:0-29260 GCA_030267885.1 Mesembryanthemum crystallinum
AATCCAAGACATTCTGCATAGACGGGCATGCCCATGCCAACTTCACCTTATAATATGGCATGTCCATGCTGTCCGAACTTCTTCTACTACTTCCACCTTAGGCTCCATCCACTCAACATATGTTGTGTAAAATCATCTCAATCCAGAGTTCAAATTCAAGTTTTCAAACAGACGCTAAATTTATGCCTTGACCACACAATGTTAATATACTTCAAAGTAAAAATGTTAAATATGTGTCCTGTCTTTATGCAACACTGTGAAAGAGAAACTCGATATATCCAAAACGAAAAAAGAACTAAGGTATCATAGTACGTGGTGAATGATATCTTCCTCACTAGATTTAAATTTAGTTTGTAAGTATGTTTCTCAACTACTCTCTCCGTTCCACTATTACGTGGCCATTGTATACATATGCTTTTGGCCACTATTAGGTGTCCATTGTACTATTCTACATTCATAAATATTAAAATAACTCTACTTTTTCTCCACTATCAATTAATTATGATAAAAAATAACCCACTCATTCTCTCTCTTAAAAATCCCACTCTCACCATCTATATAAAAAATTAAAACACTCAAATACTCCTCCCATCCACTCTCATTCTCATTTTTTTGTGCAAATAGTAGAATGGCCACGTTATATTGGGGCGGAGAGAGTATAATATGTATGATTATGTTGTAATAGTTTATGAATCTTCAAGGCCCCCTCTTACACATCGATTCGCAGAAAAGAGATTAAGCTGCACTAGCAGGAGTATAGTCCTCATCCTTGTAGGCCTCCTCTCATGGCAATAATTCTCCACTTGCTTCAGCTTTTCCTTCCATAATCTTCTGTTCAACCAAAAAAAGAGATGTGTCTGGTTTCATATGATATGTTTCTCTGGCCATTTGCCCATAGAGCAGGCTCTTTTGATGTGCTACTGCTAGAGATAGAGGTCTGCTTGCCTTTGCATAAAGCTTATGCTAACAATAAGAAACAGGGGTCCCGCTATTATCGCTCTTATATCAGGTCCTACATTACTTAACAAGCCACTGTCACAGTTCTCTGCCCTACATTGCACTGGATAGTTCTACCACAGATACGCGAATACAAATCCTTACTCGAATTTGAGGGAAAGGGATACAGATAACAAGAACCATCTGAGTTCCTAAGAACTTGGTTTCGGCTACTGGTTTCATTCATAGGCCACACATCAACTTATACAAAACGAATTTTCATCAAATCTAGAAAATGGAGAAGTATAACTGTATTAGCATAAGAACCGGCACCTGTATCAAATGAAAATGGGATTTTATCGTTCTTTTTGCTCTGGTGAAGGAATTCTGTTTTGTTTGTTACATAATCACTGTTGTTTGGGTTACCTTTGAACAGTTTTACAATTCTTAAAATCAGTATATATGGCTTACACCAATATTTACAAATGCCTATACAATAATTCCCCCATTTTCCTAAATCAACAATTGATTCTCATTTAATTATCAGAGTTTATATTGTAGGTCCATTACCAATATACTGGCCAGCTTGTGATGCAATTTCAGAGAACCAGTCAACTGCTGTCCCAAAGAACAGCTCCCAGAACAAAAGATCTAGTGCAAGGACAGAGGAAAAGATGAGAAGAGCTAAGGTTTGGTATCGGTTCAAGGGCCAGCCTGAGATTTCAGCCATAGTCTTCAGAAATGGAAGCGAGCTGCTTTGCAAATCCCGCTTCTTTATGGTCCAGGCAGTTATCCATTGAACTTGAGAAGGGACTAGGTCAAACTCCTCCCTCAACCGCCTCCCCAGATCTGGCATATGTCCACCTCCATATAGTATGGCAATCCTATTGTGCCCTTCATCAATAGCTCTTTGAAGTGCTTCTGTTGCTGCCTTGTTTCTCTCACCAATGATCACTGACTTTTCCTCTACATCTGCTGTCACTTGTGTGAACCTTCGCATATAGAAATTTAGTCAATTTCCCAGTGGAAGAATCAATATAGGAAAGGAAACGAACCTCCCAAACCAACTCAAGCAAAGGTATACAAGTAAATCATACTCCCAGCAATGGAACACACTTGTGCACCAAAATAAAACAGAGAGAGAGAGAGAGAACTGAAATGCCATACATCAAAGACATGATAAATTCAAGATAATAGAAGGATACAGAAAACATAGTTAGAACAAAGAAACGAAAAAATAGGGTTAATATAAGAATCTTTTACACTGCACTGCCTGCATTCTTCTTCTATTGCATTACACTAAACTGTTATCAGCATTTTTGGCAATGTCAAATCTTTTGTCCAATTTATCTCCTTGATACCTATATATTCGGGAATCCTGAAGAACAAATACTGGATGGGTTCATATTTCACCCTTAAGTTGCCGGGATAATGAACTGTGTCGGCATTCTAAGTCAGAACGAACAACAGCGTTGGCTTTCTCATGTGCCTATCCTACATAATCATATACTGGACATGTACTGAGAACGAAAAAAGGAGGCCAAATGCACTGTATATTGAGCGGGAAGGGTTACCACAAGTTTGTTCAGACTAATTAGGACTGCAATCATCTTGGCCAAGTACATATTATGCAATGAATAAGAGCAATTCATTTTTGAAAACATTGAAATTAACTTCATCCATTGATGTCTCATAAGATATAGTTAAGCTTGATAAGTACTTACTCTGATGTCAGACGCTTAGCTAGGAAAACTTTCATTGCAGCACCAAAATCAAGCCTTGACAGAGCATCCAGCTCAGGATATTCAGAGGCCTGACCACCACCATCTGTACAAATGCCTCCAATAATAAGAAGGCCTACAAGTGGCATAGGAAGAACACGAGAAGCCCACAAAAGCTTGGACCGCAAAGGATCAAGATCATCAGGAATTGCTGGCTGCAGCAAAGCTTTTGTTGATTTAAGAGTCATATCTCTTGCAAAAGTGAAGATACTCTCACCTCTTTCCCGCTGAAAAAATATGTCAAAATGTAAGTTTCAAGTATTGACAATTGACAACTAACATCCCTGGAACTAACTCTGATGCAAAAGGCAAAGCCTCCTGGTAGAAAGCCCCGATATTACATATGAATGTCTACTACATCAAACTTGACTACATCTACATGATTACTCAAACTAATCTCAATGTGGAACTATTTGAAACTTGGAAGCAATTTATGCGCCAGAATAGAGACACAAACTACTATAAGGTTACGGTAGCAGAGTTCTTCATTACTACAGTCCGCAACTCTGCTGAAAAACATAATGACAGTATAGTACCTGAAGTGACTGGAACGTCTCAAAATCCAAGTCAGCATGATACCAGGTCTCAGCCTGGTAATCAAGACAGTCTAACTGGAAATCAAGTGCAAGTAAACGAGCCATTTGTCTCTGTATAAATCCAAGAATGTTAAACCCCCGTGAACGTGAAGATTTGAGCCTTTTTTTAGCTGAAACAACTCTACGATTCTCTAAACTATCTCTGCTAGCCACCATCTCATAAAGAACACAATCATAGAGTTCCAGTTCCTTCTGCAATGTTGCAAAGTATCTGCATGGTAATTTAAATTATGAAAAGGTAGGCAGTAAAACTTGAGTGCATTCATTAGTAGCTACCTAAATTAAGTGGCACAGAAATATATTCCATGCACCATCAATAAAGGGAAACCCCGCTCCCCAGCAAGAAAAAGTAAAAAAAACAAGGACAAAAAAGAAAAAAAACAAATAAACAAACAAAAGTTTAAAAGAAAAGAAAAAAGATGAACTGCAGTAATGTGTTTTCATGAAGCAGAACTAGACCAACTAGGAACCTAAAATCTCAATTTTGCAGGGTCCAATTTGTAAGTTTCAGATAGGATTTTTTGTCGATAACTACCTTCAGTTTGTTACATTTTGTGGGAAACTACCTTTTAAATATTTTTTTGCGAAAAACTACTTTCTATGAGTTAATAATTTGTCAAACACTACCAAATGACGAAATTGTGACTAACAGAGTTAACTAAAGCTTGGATTGACAATTTTGCCCCCTCCCTTTAAACATTTTGACTCTGTTATAAATCCACCACATTCCTTTTAGCTTTTGACTTTTGTTATCTGATTTTTGTTACCTCCAATTTCCTTCCCCTATTTTATTTCTTTTTAGGAGAAGTTATCTCCTCCCTTGTGCTTATATTTCTCTCTCACTCTAGCTCTATTTCTCCAATGCTTTATCAAGGTCACCCATTGTGGCATAATATACCCAAAGGCGGGTAATATTCATGTCCCTCTTTTTATTCCCCAAAAATTAGGGTTCTTGAGGATTGGGAAAATTGGAAATCTACGTTGAATCCTTAGATTTATGGAAGTAGCCTTAAATTTCTGAAAGTTAGCCACAAAAATTGGGTGGTTGTTTATAAATGTGCACCTTTTTGGTGGGATTATGTCCAATTCCAGTAATTGGAGCCTTAAACTCATAAGTACCAAAATTTAACAAATTTAGGTTTGACTTGAGCAATAATCCTCAAGCAATAGCAAAATTCAATCAACTAATTCCACAGCATGGACTTTAGCATCATATCATAATCAACTGATGCGGCTAGCAAAACTCAATCACTCATCAAATGAACGAAAACCAATTATGCAACAGAAGAAGAGTAGAATTCACAATCTCCACAAATTATCAAACTGCCGTTTGAATTGAGAGCCAATGTAGGTCTCATTGCCTTAACTTCATCCTTGCACCAGCCACCACTCAAATAGTGCAGGCACTATATAATAAGTGAATGACATCGAAGAGAGAGCCATGGAAATTGCAAGTAATTCAAATGGGAGGGGAGGGAATCAGTTGGATTGGTGAAGGGTGACTCTTGTGAGTTGTGATAGCCAAAGGGGGGACTCTGGGAGGGGGGGAAAACGTCAAAGTATGACAAACATTAACCAAATTTAACGCCGTTAGCCACAATTCCGTCATCTGGTAGTGTTTGACAAATAATTAACTCATAAAAGGTAGTTTTCTGCAAAAAAAATATTTAAAATGTAGTTTCCCACAAAAAATGACAAACTCAAGGTAGTTTTTGACAAAAAATCCTTTCAGATATGGTTATAACATCAACTCTACAAAAAAAAAAAAAAAAAAAAAATCAACTGCTTTAGTTATTGAAACTTTAAGACATGTTGAAAACTGTTACAAGATCAACAACATTAACATAAGAGGTTAAGAGCCAATTTAGCCAAGCTTCTTCCAACTTTTACTTGCATTTCTCACCATCCCCTATTTCTCCATCACCCTCTTGCACTTTTGACTTCTAAGAAGTTAAAATATGGGTAGAAGTTGAAGCTCCAAATTGTAGCTTCTGCTTCTAGCCTTATTTTAACTTTTTAGAAGTCAAAAGTGAAGGAGGAGGTAGTGGAAGCCAGGGTGGTGGAGAAGGAATGTGAAGGGAAAAATTAGAAGTTGGGAGAAGCTTGGACAAATAACACTAAGTGAAGTTTTGAAACTTAATCCCAGATTAGTGAATTGAATAAAATAAAAAGTGGAATGTTGATGTAGCAGAGTCTGAATAGTTTGAACCATTGGGGTGTAAAGATTGAGAAGGCTGAAGTTGACTCTCAAAAACAAGAGAGTGAAATGCTGATGTGGTAGAGTCTAAAGAGTTTTAGCATTGTTGATGCCCTATGAGACCTAAGTCTCACCGAAAGAACATTATCAAAGAACCAGCTAGGAACCACCAAAAAAAATTCACAGCATACATAACTAATAATAAGCGTAGACAATCGCTCCAGAACTTCACATACAGGATAACAAAGTAGAACACACTGCTAAAGCACAATTACACCTCCACATCTGTTTTTGAAAATTGAAGTGCACTCTATACATATTCACTTTTAACTTTTAATGAGTATTAAACCACATGCCCTAAACCGTCTTAGCACAACTTCGCACGCAGTAAGATGCTTGCAAAACCAAATTAACCTTTTCATTTTCACCAATTCATACTACCTTAAGCTCCATTCGCTAGCCTTGCACATGAATCTGTTGATGCATTACTCCATTTAAGATATGAAATACATCAAACGTGAACTATATCAATCCACATTTGGTTGATCAATAGCTCTATTTCCAAACTTCACTGGGGCATAAGTACTGACAGTTGACAGAATACGTAATTTATATGTATTTTACCAGATTACAAAGCAATATAAACAAACAAAAAAACACACCAAGAGAAGAAAAAATCAAAAAAAAAGAGAAGAATGCTTACTCTTTGTCTGCAATGTGAATGGTAGAAACCAAATCAACCTGCAAATTTAAACTCAAACGCCAAACAGATACACATCAAAACCAAAACTTGATCAATCCAACAACAGAAAGAGCACATTTCAGAATATGAACATTTTATCATACCTTAAGAAAAGGATTGAGAAGAGACCAGGGGAACTTCTTGCGGTAGCTAACGACAGCAGTCTGCAACTCACCATCGCCTCCTTTGCCTCCATCACCCGGCCTTTTCTTGAACCTCATGAAATCGGCAATGGAATTGTTGTCAAGGAACTGCTGGGCCGTCGTCGAATCATCTTCCGACGATGGTCGGAAAAAGCTCAAAGCTCGAGGAGGAGGAGAGAGAGTGTGTTTGAGCGGCGGTTTGAAGGAGCGGTGGCTAGGGTTCCGGCGAGAGAAATTGAAGGGATAATCGGAGCTGGTGGTGGTGGCGGTGGTTGTAGATGAAGTTGAAGGGATAGGAGAGAGAATGGAGAGAGAATTTGCTACCATTGTTGAGCCTCAAGGTCAGGGAATGGCATGGATGAGAGAGAAAGAGAAAGAGTGTTGAGGTGAGAGAATGGGGCGCTGCTGGTGATTGGTGAGCCAGAAACCGGGACTTGTGATTTTCTGTTACTTTCGGTTTTGATATTTTTCCTTTTTTCTTGGATTTTCTATTTATTTCTAGGTTTATTTTTATTTTTTGGAAATCAGTTTTTTAAAAGAAGAAGGTTCCAAGTTCAACCTAGTCGATAAATGATAAGGCCCATAAGGGGTTCCCCAAATATCTTTAGTGAATGTCAAACTTGACTGGCTTGAATAGTAGTAAAAATATAGTAAAGGGCAACAAGTTTTGCAAATACTCATATAAGATGAAAGTTAAACTTGAATGGAATTAATCGAAAGGATAACAACGATGAGTTACCTCAAATATCTCTAATACAACTAGTCAAAAACCCAATCAGACTATGCTATGCCTATGGCTATGTACAATTCAACTTTACGTTGCTAAAGCGAAGTAATGTGAAGTTGAATTGAATTATACTAAGGTCTTGTTTGGCAATTAGCTGGTAGCTGGTTTGATTAACTGGTTGTTGATAGCTTGTTGTATTAGCTGGTTTGACTAGCTGGTGGTATTGGCTGGTTATAAAAATGTTTGGTAAAGTTAGCTGGTTATAAGTAGCTGGTACTATGCAAAATGACAAATAAAGACATTGGTATAATTTGGGTAAAATTGGTTGGGGTGTAATTATTGCCAACATTGGTGTAAGAGGGTCAATTTAAATAGAGGAATTCAACAAGCCAATGCAAAAAGTTACCCCCCTAAACTTTTCCAAATTGAATTGTTTGGGTCCAAAAAGCCATCTAACAAGCTGGTTACCAAACAAGCTTTATTGTACTTTCAGATTGTCAAATAGTCAAAAGCTGAAAATGCAATAAGCTGGCTCAAAAAGCTGGTATCCAAACAAGGCCTAAATGGAATTTGGATGAATACTAATACTTGAGAGAAAAAATAAGTTGTGAAATTAAACTGATTGCAAGATAAGAATGATGTAATAAATAAAGCCTTAATAGCTACTCATATCATAACCATAAGCTTTAGAAGGTTTGGTAACAGTTGTGTGTCTAATTTTACATTGGTTACTCAATTATACAAGTTTCTGCTTTTTTGTAAGATCCAAGACAAATATCATCAACCATATGGACAAAATTTGCTGTTTGCTTAGTTGGAAAGGTCCTTAGTTCACTAAGATCAGAATTTGCAGGAGATGTAGAGAGAGCACAGAGCATTAAAGAAACAATTTGTATTCTTTATTAATACGAGTATTTCAATGTTTTACAGAAACCCAACTGTTATATTCTATGAATCTTTAGAGTCTTGTCATCGCCACAATAAATATTAATCTCATGTAACACACAAGAATAGGAATTAACAGATACATCTACCAGTTAGAAGTATCATCACTCAACTATAATGTTGAGGTTTCAATTCCTATCGACTTTTGTGCATCCTCTAGAAACAAACAAAAAAAAAGAAAAAAAAAAAAGAATACCTTTACTATTTCCTGTGGCGGAAAGACCATAAACAACTCTAATACAAAAGAATCGAGAATTTAATGGGGAGGAAATACAATCCTTGATCCGTATATGCTCTCCGACTTCTGAAAACATGAGCATCCCGATAAACCAATTCTAAATAGTTCCAGATCCGATTATTCACTCACTGCGACAATGATCGAAGACCTGCCTCTAAATCCTCTAATGTGATTGTCAGCAACTCATCCGAGTCCATGCAATCAAAACTGAGCCTAAGATCCAAAAACTCTCTAGCATTAACCAGCATAGGATCAATCAGACCTCCATTCATGTCCTGTCTTTGCTTTTCTGTGGTTTCTCTCTCAATCAAGGCTGAGATGGCGTCCAAAGTGCATGCGGAGTGTAACCTGAATCCGTACAATAAGCTACTCTCCGTTTGGTTGTTCATCTTTAAATGGGTAATATTAGCTAGATCCTTGCAACTGAAATCATCGAAATGGAAAAACTTGGTCACCCTTCTGCAAAACCCTTCGTTGGAGTATATTACCCGTTTCATTGGCTCGCTGTACCCAGCAAATATGACTACTATTTTGCCACTGTCCATCACGGACATGATCTCCTCCAGAGCCTCTAACCCATAATCTTTATCATCTGATTTCTGCATAGGTATGAGACGATAAGCCTCATCCACGAAGAGAATCCCCCCTTCGGCTTCTTTCATCTGACAAAATAACAGTTTATTAGTTTATGACAAATTAATGGTTGTTTGACTCAACGGGGGAAGTTGTAATTCCCAGGGAAGTACCAAAGTTATTTGGTTTAACTCAAGAAGTTGTCAACCACATATCTTAGTAAATTCTATGTCCTGGGAAGTTACACTTCCTAAGTTTTCTCTTGTCAATAAAACAACCATGGTACTATGTGATGGTGGTTTGCTTCAACAGAAAATACTATCTGAAGAATACAAAGCCGCGAAGTATAAAGAGGACATTAGAATTTGAATAATACCACTCTTCTCGTCTTAGGTCCAGTGTGACCAACAAATTCCCCAACTAAATCAGTCCTCTGCACCTCTGTCACCTTATCTGTTGGCAAGATTCCCACCATGTGGAGTAACTTTCCAAGAATTCTTGCAACCATAGTTTTGCCTGTCAAAAATCAATAATTCAATATATTGTATTAATCATTCTGCAGTGACGCCAACCAGTTCACTACAGGGGGCAACTACCAATACCCAACATAATCTATTAGATAAGCTTAAAAATGTAACAATCCACTACGCATATCATTACAGTGCATTTGGATAGAAATTGGATACACAGGCCAAATAAAAGGAGCAGTCAGCTAACATACTCAGTAGGTTGATCTTTATTAAGCTTGGAATGGAAATATAGTTGTGGGATGAAAAATGAAAATGAGCACAGGCACTACATGCAAACAATGACAATAGTGTTTTTTACATTCAAGTGATTAATATCCAAGATGAATAAATTCATATTTTGGATGCATAAAAACATGATATTTCTACAATTTAAAGGCCATAACCCTTTCAATTACCTGTTCCAGGGTTGCCAAGGAATGCCATATGGGGTGGTCTACGAGCACCCACTTTAAGTCCAAGAGCCCTACGCTTTTCATCAAGTAGCATTCCCCTTGCCCATTTCCTCAATTGCAATTTGAGTTCGTGTAAACCCACAATATTTGATAACTCACACTCTAGTTCGTCCATCTTTGCTTGCGTTTGAGTACAAGCTTCAACGGCTCTACGTTTCCTCTGCTCCTCAAGATACTGGTTTAGTAGCTGTCGCAACTTATCACTTCCAGGCCCTGGTGATAAATGTTTTAGAGGAGTCGAGCCATCCTACATTGCCAAGTGTCATATAAACTTATAGTCTACCCAACTAGCTTGTAAAACCATAGAAAAACATGCAGAACACGTAGGTTATTGACTCACATCGTCCTTAGCGCTGCAATCAGCATTATACTGGAGCAAAGTCTCCACAGTTGAGCAGTCCTCTGACAGAAGTGAGTGCCAAACAGCGAGATGCAAAGGCGTCATTCCATTCTGCATAGAAGCCACACAGAAGAGCTCTTTCAGACACAAATTTGATGAAAATTCTTTAGCTTGATTAGTAACAAACTAACAATGAGGGAAGAAAAGAATTAAATGTACATTTGCTTTAGCCTCAACGAAAGCACCATGAGAAAGAAGTAACTTGGCAGCTTCGTTGCAGCCATTCTTTGCTGCCATGTGTAATGGAGTCTCCCCGTACTGCACAGAATACCGAGTATTAGGTGATCATACAGCAACCCTTAACTCTCAAGTCTTAACGCAATAGTCTTACCATATTCTTAGCTTCTAGCTCGACTTTTTCTGGCCCATTCCACTCAAGTAGAAGTTTAACAATCTCAACCTTGTTGTAACCAGCAGAAACATGAAGAGGAGTCTGTGACATCTGCGATCATAAGAAGAAGCTAATTAGTAACTTAAAGTTGAAAGCATAGCAACCAAATCACAGATTTGGAGATCAGAAGATCCAACACAAGAGATTTGTTTCTCAAGGCTAAATCAACAAGTCTCGGGCTGTTTCTACATTTCTGCTCGATGCCTTTGTAAATGCATGCATCATAGGTGTTAACATGTCAAGAAACGCATTTCAATTCATTACATTACCATTGAATTGAAAATAAAATGCTAATTTTTGCCAAAATTACAATTAGGTATGTCGACTAAGATTATGACACATTTCATATTGACAGCAAGAACCGCTCAAAATGGCTGGAATTCTTTGGTTTCCTCTTCAAAATGAGGCCAATCATAATGCTTCAATAGACTCCTAAAGCATCAATTTTGTTCCTTTTTGTGATGTAACCATGACAGTGCCTACACAAATAGTTCCCGGCCACACAATTCTTCTAACAAATCAGACAACCCAAAAGCATACATCTTTAGGTTTCGCATTCCCTGAGCTCCATCATAATTTTACAGGAAAAAGAAAAGAATATAAATCCTAAATTGCACAAAAATCCCCTTTTACACAAACTCATGAACCCATAAAATAACATCATAAACACAAGATTAGGAATCTTGAAGATATCTCCCCAGTTAACATGATCAAATTCATGCAATCAATCCCACATTGCACATTGCAAAACAAGTGTCCTTCTCAGATCTCAAACGAATTAATAAAATTTCACACAATTCAATAACAAATCTGCTTAACACCCACTAAAAATCAAACTTAGTAGAAATACAGATCCCCAAAAACCAAAAAAGCAAAATTCACAACAGCCTCCACAAACCCATTTCAGAAATCAAAGCAAGATACAAAATTTACCTCAAACCCAGCTCAACCCACAAACAAAAACCAAAAACAAAAACACCTCAACAAACCCATTTCCCCATTTTTGGAACAAAAACAATCAAGAATAAAAGAAAACATACAACAGGGTTTCGTTCATTGAGAAGAGATGGGTTTCCTTTGAGCAATTTCTGAAAATTAGTGAGATCGCCGGACTGTGCAAAGCCATGAATGGTGGTGGGCTTTGAAGATCTTTGTCGGTGGTCCGGCGCCGGCGCCATTTTTCTCTTTCTTGTGATTTCTTCAATAGCTTTATCTCTCAGCCCCTGCTTTTCTCAGAGAATAGCAGAGAGAGAGAGAGAGAGAGAGAGGAAGAAGGAGGTGAGAGAGAGAAAGAAAGAGAAAGAGAGAGAGAGAGTTTGGGATTGGGATTGGGATTGGGATTGGGAGGGACGTCAAAGAAATTTGAGGATTTTCGTGTCGGAGTCTTTCGCGGTCACTGCTTAAGTGTAGAAATGGAGGGACGCTCACAACATCAACAACAACAAGAAAAGTCCACCCATCTTCTACTCCTATTTGGGAGGCTCACATTCCAACCGCGTCGGCTGTTACTATTTTCTTTTTTCCTTTTTTTTTTTTTTTTTTTTTTTTTTTACATTTTGTAAATTTGTACAATGTCGTAGCCTTGGAAGACGGTTAGGACTGTAAACAAGTCGATACATTTGTGAGCAGTACGTCAAAAATCGGTAAATGCTCACTTGATAATAAACGAGTCAAGTTTGATTGTACGAGTACTTCATACTCGGCTCGTTTGTATTATGTTAAGGTAAAGTACCTACTCCCAAACTATTAACAAGCTGATGCACTCATAAGCAGCTCAAGAATATACTCGATCAAAGCTCACTTGATAATAAACGAGTCGGACACAAGCACTAATATGATACTCGTTTAATAAATGGATTGAGTATGAATACAATAATACACATCTACTCAACCCATTAAACTCTAGTTATGTAGCTATTGTTAAACATGACCATATTTTTTTGCAAATTTAATTGTATGAACATTTGTAACAAATTATGACATATTTGATTCCATTTGATTTTATTAGAAAAGTTCATAATTATTCCAAGCTAAGGCCACACATAGTTTCCAAAGGAAATAACCAAAAAGCAAACTGAGAAAACGACAATGAGATATAATGTATAATAAGTTAGGCTTTGTTCTCCTCAACTTATATTTGTTGATTTCAGCAAAATCAACAAAAATTAGTAAAATCTATAAAAATCAACAAAAAAAAATCAACAATCAACAATATATATCAACAAAAATAACATAAAAAGAACATAGCCTTAATGAGATAAACAAAAATTTTTAAATAGTATTTCAATGTTAGCCTACGATTTAATGAAATTTATCTAACCTTGAGGCCGGCACTCTCATATGAGTATTTGGTCATCAAATAGTGATTGTCATTCAGCAACCATCTTATCTAAAATGTCAATAATGATGATCAGTTATGTTGACTCTATTGATAATCAAGCATCTGGAAAAAAGGGTAGATATGTCACTTTCCGATAATCATTTTTTTGTCCCAAAATATCTCACAGTACTTATATTATATATTAACATGTCATACTAGTATGAGTAGTATCTCAATGATATCTAACTGAAATTTTTTGCTATTAAAATTATTTAAACACTTGTGAAAATCCAACTTGTAGATTCATTCACCCACTGCTAATGACTTAAAAGTGCAGAAGTTTCATACAAAGTCCATAAATAATATGGTGGCCGGTTTTGGGGTCCAGCTAATTGTTTCCAGGTTTATACGGAGTAGTCAATAATTGAGCCGTGCTAGTTGCTAGCTAGCTAATGAATTGGAGCATGTGCAATTCTTTGAGTAGGACCAAAGAATTGGATCTCTCTATATGGAATATAAAAGGATAACAGCTCAAAGTTACTACTAATAGGTAGGACATTTATAATGGGCCTCTATGGCTCCACTGTTGATGAGGGACCTCTATGGCTCCATCTCCGTGTACAGTAAAGTATCCTGAATGAATGTGGAAAGAATATTAGTAGTAGGACATTTATAATGGGCCAACAACGGAACAAAATGACCCACCCAAAATATCCTAGTACTACAACTAATGCTACTCCCTCCGTTCTCAAGACAAAGTTACGCTTTGTTTTCCGCAACTTACATGTATATGTGAGTTGCGGAAAACAAAGCGTAACTTTGATTTAACAACGGAGGGAGTATCATCTAAAATTATGTGGGTGAACAGTAATCCTACACATACTGTGTTGATGAATGGTGTGATCATACATAACGAGAGTAAGTCGGTGTAAGTATAGCATGTTTCCGTATATTGAATTGAATGGTAATGAATGAATACTAATCTATGTGACAAAAAATAAAAAATAAACTAAGTTACAAGATTGAATTGAATGATCTTAACTAAACTGAATTGAATGTACAATTGGTAAGTTGAAGTGAAGAAAATTCTTAATCTAAACAAGATAATAAATGATGTATTTTGAACGTGTATATAAGCTAAGCAATATTCGGTATATGGTGAGTTCATTATGCTTCGTGTGCACTTTGCTAAGTTTCAAAGATACGAGTACTATGTAATTTCCCAACAAATAAAATAATTTATTGATAGTTATTTATCTGGATATTTATTAGAAGTTGTTGGAGAATTCATGCACTCAATCGAGAGTGTATGGATCACAACACTCAAGATACATCTTGATGATGTTCTAAATGTACAAAATCTATTCTAATTAATGGGTGCATTCATTTGGATTTATCAATATTGTAGTATTTAGTTTGTTGTAGTTTGGTTCAATTCGTTTAGTTAAGTTCTATTCATTACTGAAACTTGTTTTTTTATCACAAATATTACTATTTATTTAGTGTCCCCAATTACTTCAATTTAGTAGAGCATGTTCAGTTTGGTTCAATTCACTTCAGTAAAAGATGAACACACAGTTAGTCTCGAATACAACAACACTAATCTGCAACCATATTTGTAGATAATCATTAAGTTGTACCTCTAACTATTAGCTTAAAATTTTGAACTGATTCTTTTACTTGGTATGAGAATATTAAGGATTAAGAACATGGGTAGTTAAGAATCAGGATACCCGGAATTAGACTCGGAATCGCTTGGAATCGGCGAGTCCGAACCCAGAACAGGTCTCAGTGGATCTGATTCCGATTCCTAAAGTTGGGAATCGATTACAACCGGTTCCAGTTCCCACATTTTAAGAACCAATACCCATTGGGTACCTGGTAACATATTATTGCCTAAGTGGGTTCTTCTAGTTGTCCCATATTGAAAGTTTAGTATGAAAAATATTAAGAGAGGGCTTATACGGATCTCCCTAACAAGCATCATTTAACTAAGCTTGGGCTTGTGTACTAATAAGCCCAAATAGCTAGGCTTAAAGATTTTTTTTCTAAAGTTTGACTGGTTACCTGATCAAGGAACCGGTTATAAACGATTTCTATTCCAATTCCCAAACTTTAGTAACCTTTCCAAATATTAAGAAGTGATTTAACCAATTTCAATCATGGATTCTAAAGAGTATACCGCGTATCCGATTAGCTCACCCCTATCTAAGTTGTGAACTGATAATAAGGTGAAAGAACCACCCAAGATATTGTAATAATGTAGTTGAATTCTATACTTGAAACATCTAAGTTGTGAACTGATAATAAGGTGAAAGAACCCACCCAAGATATTGTAATAATGTAGTTGAATTCTATACTTGAAACGGTATGATGATTGCCGTGAGGAAAAAATTTTCAGTGGTTGTCAACCAGTATAACTTATAGTCAACCATTACAAGCTACTCTAATTTTTGTTTGGGTAAATCTAATGTTGTGAATAGATATAGTACTAATTTTATGTTATAGCTTTTAGTCGTGACTAATAAGTTATTTGGTCATGACTTTTGTACTTTATATTTATTGTTAATTGGTCATGACTAATAATTATCATGGTCATGACTAATATATACAAATAAATTCAATTAATTAACGGTTCAAATTTGTCTAATCATTATCAACGGCTAAAATTGTCATGTTACAATGATTTGCCCTATATTATAGTGGTTGCCACCGAAGAGGCTTCGTTGCTTAGAGATGATAAGAACTAGAGACGTGGAGGTCCTTACTGATTTTGCTGTTGTGTAAGACTGTAATTGTTGCGTAAATTAGAAGAGGAGGTAGTTTAGCTACAGGGATAGTGAAATGGAGAGAGAAAAAACAAGCAACACATATATATAAAACGGCTACGTGGCCACCATTGATGACAAGTTTTTAGATCGATTACTCGATTAGGCTTCTTTGCTTTAACGTGTGGACATCACACTCTCACTCTCTCTTCGTCTCTCTCTATTCTCTACATTCGTCTCTACAAATTTCTCTCTTTCATCATATTTTCTTATTCTCTTCACCTAATAATTTTCATCATCGACCCAAAATCCTAACTTTACCAAATATCTCGTCTCATCTCATCTCATCTCCCATAATTTTGGGAAAGATATTATCTTACTTCCAAGATAACAGAAACTACAAAAAGCTCCTTCCTTTGCAGCTTTGATTGCCAAAAATGGCGGCCTTAACGAAAATCAGCTCTTACCCAGATATCCATTTGCCGGTCCGACCCGGAATCCGGCGGAGGTTATCGGATCCGGGCAAATTTCAGGATGTGGGTCGGAGATGGCGGAGACAAGTTTGTAGGGCATTTAAGGATGGGAATGAGAATAAAATTGAGGGGAGGAGAGAGAATGAAAGGGAGATTTTGAGTTCAATTAAGTCCGGGATTGTGAGATTGTGTAAGTGGCCTGCTGGGGAAGAGAATCGGGATGCAGTGGCTGAGCTTGAGAAAGTTCTCTCCTCGGTGAGAAGTTTATAATTTTGCATGTTAGCTATATTTGATTTTATTATTACTGGTATTAGTTTAGTATATTCTGATGATGATAGTTGACTGTGAAATGTTGAATAAATTATGCAACTTTAACTTTGATGGTAATTTAATGACCTGAAGAGGGGGAATGACCAAATTGGTATATTTTGTGGGTAACATGCGACAATATGGTATTTTTTCTTACTCCGGCGACATTAGGGTATAAAAAGTGAGACATCGATGGCAATAGGGTATAAAAGTGAGACGTCGGCGACACTAAGGTATAAAAAGTGTGATATTCGTGACATATACATCCAAATTTTAGAAATATCTGCTAAATTATAATATTTTTAATTTTTTTTTGCACTGTTAAATTTTATTTCAAAGAGAAAAAAATAAAGGATAGTATTTTGAAATAAATAAATAAAAAGTAAAAAGTAGTATAAAAAATGAACTTGTCGGAAAATGTTCATTGTTGGGTGTATATGTCGCAGGGTGCTCATTTTTAATACCCTAACGTCGCCGAAGAAAGAGAAAATACCATATTGTCGCAGGTTGCTCACAAAATATACCAATTTGGTCATTCGGGGTGAAAAAATGCCTTTGATGTTTAAAAATGGTTTTATGGGTATCAAGAGAGACTTGCAACAATTGGCTTAGGATGGCATTTCTCTCAGCTTTTTGAGTTTTATACTTTTATTTTGTTTTATTTTTTGTTATCGGGAATTGAGACTCGAATTCAGGTCTTGTCTAGGGGTGAGGGGTGTGTCACTGTGCTAACTACCCCATTGTCTGAGTATTGTGGATGATCAGACATGCATCCTTCATTTACTGCCTAATTTGGTTTCTAGAAGAGGAATTTAGCCCCTTCCAGTTGTTGGAAGATCCAACCTGAATGATGATTGTTTTTCTTTGAAAGGGGTCCTCACCAACTTCTCATGAGGTCATATGAAATAAAATATGGTGTACAACAAATGTAACAAAAATTGCATGTTAGAATGTCCCAGATTGTTGAAAGTTGAGATCGATGAGCTCACTGTTGGGTGCTTCTCTTCTATGTTTGCATTGCCTTTTGTTATCTAGGAGTTATATATGAGGTATTTTCTACAACTTTCATGGTTATTCACATGTTTTGATGGCTATCGATATGGATAGGCTGCTTTGCAAATTGGGAGATACATTGTGACCATGATGAGCACAGGGGTTGTTCTACTCACTGGGTTTCAGTTGTCAGGTTAGCATTATTGCTGTCTGCTTGTCATACTAATGCTTTGTAGATCTAGGTTTTGCTTAAAGGCTGATTGTTTAATGTTTTCGTGGTGAAGGTGCTGATGGTCAGATGAATGACTTGATCTGGTATAGTTGGCTTGGAGGGATTATCATTGGTACTATGGTTGGGGCCAACATGGTTCTTGATGAGCATTGTCGAGCGGGTCCACGGAATGTTGTCATTACTGGAAGGTACTATTCTAACTATCTTGTTCCATTCCATGAGAGAATACTAGGGCATGTCCTGTGATTGAATTCTATATTCATGATGTAATACTTGTTTCATAATGGTGGATTATATCATTTCCGATGTTTATGTTACTCTTCTTTCTAACTCGAGTCATGAACAGCAGTGTTCCAGTTTAGTTTGGTTGGTTGTTTGGTTCAATTACATTTCTAATATGGGACTTTGAAGTGGTTCTCCTTTTCTAGTCTTATGCTCTACTTACTCAATGCAGTACGAGAGGACTTGGTAAAGCACTTGCTCGGGAATTTCTTCTTTCTGGAGATCGGGTGGTTGTCACTTCCCGCAGGTTGTTTTACGAAAAAGTAACTTTTTTCTTGTTTCTACTGTTGGTGACTTTCTGTCTACGAGGGTCATTTGTATAGAAAATTTCACATGGTTTCCCTATGTTATAGACATTTTCTATTTGGTAGACAGTTTTTCTCAAAATTCACAAAATACCCCTTTATGTTTTGACTTTGTCAATTCCATGGTCCTCTATAAAGGATAAGGATTCTTTACACAATCCTATTTTCACATGTCAGAGTTTATCTTTTTGTCTTTATTAAAATAAGTATGACACATGTGACTGATATCGGCCTTTTAAGGGTGTAATGCATTAATAGGGGAAATGGAGTAATAGAGAAGATCCTCATCCGGTAAGGATAAAGCATTGCTATTAAGTGCTTACATGTCATGGTTTTCTTATAGTTCGTACAAATTTAGTATGGTATCACTATTTTGCTCCTAATAACATTACCCATTTATCCTCCTTCAACCTTAACTTTCCTTCCGATCGTCTTCTTTCTCTCTCAACCTCCTCCTACTCCCTCTTAATTTCCTCTAGATGATTCTAAGTGATGTGACTCCGTAATCTCCTATAAATTGACAAGCAACATTGTTTTATACGGTAACCAATATTACAGCTAACCCAACTGCATTTAACCAGAAGTTGAAGTATTAAAAAATACAGGTGGAGGGGATAGATACACAAGGTGTATTGTGAGATTGGCAAAAAGTATTGTCTACCAAATAGAAAGTCTAAAACACAGGCACCAAGTAGAATTTTCTTTCTTTTTTCGTTCTCTTATATTTTTTTTTTACTCACACTACATCATCTTGAAGACAGTGCTGAATCAGTGAACGCAACTGTCAAAGAGCTTCAAGAGAACCTAAAGGAGATGGTAGCCGTCAATGGGAAAAGTCTGGAACATGCAAAAGTGGTAGGCATACCATGTGATGTTTGTAAACCTGATGACGTGAAGAACTTAGCAAATTTCGCGTTAAATGAACTCGGATCAGTTGACATTTGGGTGAGTTAAATAGTCTTTTCTTCCTGCTCCCCCAACTATGCTTAGCTGTTGATATATGCTTGTTGCATATATTTTACTTCTCTCTAATACTCATAGTTCAGTAAATGGTGACATACATTATCATTGTTTGGTGCAGATAAACAATGCAGGGATGAATAAAGGTTTCAGACCATTGTTGCAGTTTACTGATGAAGATATCCAGCAGGTATGACAGGATGAAAGCTATGCTTCTGCTTCTTGATGCAAAATGTCTTGTCATATGACAAGAAACTTAGGTCCCTCAAGTCTGTGTTCTTTGAACATGCTTCTTTTGCCTCCTCTACCCTAATTTGGCCACTTCTGCAGAGATTGAAGATCCTTTTTATTTGTAAGCATGCTATATCATAATTGCACATATATTTATGCTGGTCAACACTCGACAGACCATACAATTATCTGGTTTGGAAGTGTTTATGGTCGGAGCAGTTTTAAGACACTTTGGCAACTTCTTTGCTTAAACAACATCGATGGTCTTATCCATTTCTTTCCTTTCTGTGTTCATGATGTCTATTTGCTAATGTCACAAATTACTGCCAAATGAGTAGTCATAACCAACAAATGGTACTCTTTAAATGTAAATTGATCAAGTATCTTCCTTTGGATTATACGTAGATTGTCTCAACAAACCTGGTTGGATCAATACTTTGCACCAGAGAAGCAATGTGGGTGATGGAAAGCCAAGAGAAGGCGGGGCACATATTCAATATGGATGGTGCAGGCTCTGGGGGATCAAGCACTCCACTTACAGCTGTGTAAGTTGAATATCTTTCTGGAAAGGGCAAAATTCGCCTGATTATAAACCTTAATTGTAGATTTCTGCTTTTGCTAAATGGTTCCTGTCTTTCTAATAGATATGGGTCAACAAAATGTGGTCTGCGGCAGCTCCAATCCTCACTCTTGAAGGAGTCCAGGCGAACCAAGATAGGTGTGCATACAGCATCCCCGGGCATGGTGCTTACGGAGTTACTATTGAGGTATATTACCAAAGTTAAAGCATGTTTGTGTGAAGTTAAGGCGTTCTGTTTTCTGCCATACATTCAGTTGTTATAAAACTGAGTTTTTGGTGTTACCACCATATTCAAATCCAGCCAAACACACCAGTTATGCTCTTTTAGTTTGCTGGTTTGGCAATGGTCACCAATTGTTGCATTTTTCTATTTCTTTAAGATACTTTTCCTGACATTTAACATGCTCTACTTCTGCCTCTGCAGTGGCTCAAGTCTTAAAAATAAGCAAATGTTTAACATAATCTGCGAGCTTCCAGAGACGGTTGCTAGATCTCTAGTCCCACGCATGCGGGTTGTGAAAGGTAGTGGAAAGGCCATCAATTACTTGACTCCACCAAGAATTTTGCTCGCGCTCGTTACTGCATGGCTACGACGAGGTCGCTGGTTTGATGATAAGGTAATTTCGTTGCTCCATTATCCGTGTCTTCCTTTTTATACCTTGCTCTGTTCCATCTCATTTGAACTTCTTGAACTAAGTGATAAATTACTGAGCCATCCATTCATGCGGATTTTACCTCCCCTTCCCCATCCATGGACCCTTAGGCACATGGGCTTAATTGTCAAATGACCGGGCCCTTTAGAGCAACCTTGCTTTTTCAGGAAAAAAAAAATGAAAAGAAAAAAGACCATTCATCCGGGTGAAGTTTAACTAATAGTGACACAAGTAACTTCTAACTTCTAAGCTTTCATGAGCAGATGAGATGATGAAGTGAATAATAAACTGAACTAAACTGAATGGGAACCCAATGAATAGTGATATAAGTAACTCTTTTAAGCTCTGTTTTTTCAAATGAATGTCGTTGAATTGGACTGGATGGGAAAATAATGAATAGGAATATGTGAGAGAAATGGTAAGATTGTGTTCAGTTGAAGAAAACGAAAACAGTTTTCATTTTCCAATTTTTCTTAGAAAATGTTTTCTTGGAAATTTTTGGAAAACAAGGTTTTCCAATGTAGAAATTTTTGGAAAAGTGTATGCTTATTACAAAGGAAAACTAGAGAAAACAACTTTGGGTTGTTTTCCAAAGTCTAGTTAAAAACTAGAAAACAAAGTTTTCTTTTTCCAAGTTTTTAAATTGAAAAACACCTATTTTGAACATGTTTTCTGGACTCTTTGTTTTCTATGAAATTTTTTCTAGAAAAGTGCCATAGTTTTCTTGGACTGAACTCACCCTAAGTAGTTGAACTAAAACTAAATTCAATATGGGAACGATGAAATGAGAAAAACATATACTACTTCTGTCCCATATACATTTGCTTTTGCATACGGAGTAGGAGTGAAAAGGTTGGGCAACAATTGCCCCTTAGATAAGTCAAGTGGGTGGGTAATAAAGTTGCTTTAATTGTAGTGTAAGGGTGGGTTGTGGGTAGTTTGGTCTTTTGCACCCAAAAATAAGCCAAGTTGGGGAATGCAAAGATCATTTAGAAACATCCCAATTTGGAAAAAGGGAGGATGAATATTGAACGGGGAAGTTTTTCACAATGGAGGAGTAGTTGTTTCTATTACAAAAATTGCTACTTTTCATACAGATGAGATTTGTGGATGATCAGACATGCATCTTAATACTATTATACTTGGTGCATATGTGTCAGGGAAGGGCTTTATATGCAGCTGAAGCTGATCGGATTCGGAACTGGGCAGAGGATCGCACCCGGTTTTCTTTCACCGATGCAATGGAAATGTATACAGACAACACCTGGGTTTCCGTTGTCTCCCTCTCTGTTGTCTGTGCGTTCATCATCCTGTCGAGTACTGGCAGCTCATTTCCCGGCACCTGAACATACTGAAAAAAACATATGATCTGACCGCATTCAAACAAGCAAACAAGGTATTGAGGGCTAGTCTCTTCAGAAACCTGACTGATATACCAAATACTATACTCTCTGGGGTTGGGCGGAAGAGTATGATCTGGTGCACCATTGTTAGGGAAATCTCTATATGTTGCAACCATTGATTACTGGTCAGCTGCTCGCTGAAGAAATCCGAGTTTTAACAAGAATTAACCCCTCGCTCTATACAACTTTGTATAGGTATTCGTTCATTAATATGTATGTGGCATTTATATGTGTAGTTAGGCTAAATGCCCTCCCTGTTGTATGTAGACATTTATTTATGTAGTGCAAAATGGACTATATTGTAAATGTAATGATCAGATGCAGTTGTGTTGATAAAACTCAGGTTGCTATAGCACTCTTACTATATTGCTCACATCCCTTCAATTTGAAATCAGAATATCATCCTTTCAATTTCTTATCTTGAGAAAAGGTCTTTAAATTCTGGCTGAAAGGTCATTTTATGTGGATCTTGGTTTAATTAGTTGGTAAAGTCTCTAAGGAGTTGCAGAAACTCAGATTCAAAACCTGTAGTATTTGTTCATTATCGGATAAAACATCTTGGATGGGCTTCACCCAGTTGAACCCTTCCGTTCAAATTTTGGACTAGGCTTGGCCCATATGTATTTATCTTGGCCCATTATTATTCATACAGCAGGTTTTTTTTAGTACTTTTCCCTCTTTTCTATCTTACTCAAGGATATCATGGGAATTGTTGGTTATTTTTTTTTTTTTTTTTTTTGGGTTCATACTAAGAGTATCCACCATTGACAACAATGACTATTTTCCACACTGGCTTGTAGGCAACCTTTACCGCAAAAGGTAGGACAGTTGGTCAAGGGATTTAAAACTGTTCCATACACAAGGCGAGATTCGAACCCCCGACCTTGGTTAAGGGTGGATGAGTCCTTACCTACTCAACCACACCCCCTTAATTTTGTGCCTTTATAAGAGTGTCTTAACCTCCGTGCCATTTGAAAGTGTGAACATTCTCATGAGATGGAGGGAGTATTTTTATATTTACACAGTAGGCTTTCTTAATAGTTAAGCTTTGTTCATTAGTACATTCTCATCCCGCACTTAAATCAAATTAGTTTAAATCAATCTACTAATTTTTTTTTTCTCTTATATATTATTATTAAATCAGTTCAATTTAATTCAAAATCAACATTGCTTAGCCAACCTTCCTTACAAATTCACATGTATTGTTCAATGTTGTTTATTTTGAAATCTTAACCATTGGAACACAGCCCAAATGGCAACATCACAAATCCAATATTTTTTTATTTCCTTGAATTTCCACGTTTTGCCCTAAAATCTAGGCTTGATGATGGTGGTGGCAGACAATATATAATGTACTGTAGAAATTTTCATCTAAACTATACATTATTTTCAAAGTCAAAATTGGAAAAACAGGGAAATTCCATATGCTAGTAATGATGAATGAGCAATTATTCTATTGAAATTATATAACGGAGGGATATGAGACCGCAATTGCCGGTGCTTGTGGTTGTTAGACTGATCAAGAAAATATATACTTCTATCAAACATTGATAATTTAGAAAACATTAGTACATGGGATTGAGGACTACTAATATTAATTGCCAACACCAATTTTTCAATTATCCCAATCTTCACTCTCCTTTGTTTACTTTTCAAAGCTGTCAACCATGTTTTTTCTTTTTTTAATTATTATTATGGAGGGATAAACTTCTAATAGTTGGTGAATATATCTAGAATAGACATATGAGTAATTCGAGTAAGGATGACTTGGACTATAAAAATAGATAGTGACCAACTATGCCACAATGTGTTAGACTAGCCAATCGTCAACTGAGTTCTTAGCACTTTTGAGGGTAGGGGGAGAGAGTTAAATCAATCCCTCACATGTAGTACGTAATAATCAGTGTCAAAATGATGTCTTATAACATTTCCTACTTTGTGATGAGATTGTTATGTTAAAACCAGTTAGTTTTCTTTGCACCAAAAACCAGTTAGTTTTCAATAATGCCTTGTTACAATTTATGGCGCTAACTCGGTAGTTCGCATTATGGTACACCAAAACAAAACAAAACAAAAAAAAAAAAAAAAAAGTTTGAATGAAAGAGTTCTACACACTGATACTCTTGCAACTTCAATCAATGTAATGTACTGTCAGTGTAAAATTTGCAAGGTAGTAGTATTTTTCACCATGCTAAAAATATATTTGTCAGAATAACTGTAACCATAAATGGCAGTGGAGGACATACATATGCATATATCTCTCATTGTGGTGTCTTGGTGATAGCCAACTGGGTATAGTGTCTATTAGGAGTAGCTTATCCTCATTCATTGGTGGAGGACTGGACGACCAACTGACCAACTGACCAAGGCAATAATACAACTACTCTTCCCAATTGTCCAATTCTGAATTGTCCTTTCTGGTTTCAAGTCTAGAAACACTTGGAGTATATAAATATTTTGTAAAAAAAAAAAAAAAATGGTCTCAAGAAGACTTAGCTCTAAACAAATTATAATGCAATTACGGGGATTAGGGTTTTCTTATACTCCTTACGTCCCACACTTACGTTATTATACTCTTAAGAATCAAGAAAGGCAAGTTTTTTAAGTTTGAGCTAATTAAGAAATATGTACAGTGAAATTATCTTCCAAAATAAAGTTTACTGTATCAGATAGATGATGTTGAGAATTGAGCTAAGTTAAGAGTATGCCAAACTTACATGCCAGGTAATAGAAGGATATAAGAAAATTACTTTAAAATATTTAAATTAATATATTACCACTGTGATAATAATAAGTGTGAACCTACATCTCTTATTTTATTGCTTGTGAACAATAGTCATGCCAATTAAGGTGGCAACATTCAGTTGCTATTACTACTTGCTATTGTATCTAATACTCCCTATGGAGTAGTAAGTAATCAACCACACCACCGTCAAACCTAATTTGTTTTTAATGCTATATATGAATTAGTTACTGTATATTAACATGCATTATTGACATCTCATCCATACTTGCTAATAGTACTAATAAATAATGTGCAAGATATAATAAAATTATGTAAAAAGTTTCTATAAATAAGCACTAAAGAGAAATTGATTTAATCATAACCGTAAAATTAAAGAGGAAGATAAACATCAAGTTCTAGTTGAAATACAACATTGTTTAACTAGGGTGAGAATTCTTGGCAATACAGTAAACGAGATCTTATATTCAAACCTCGTGAATGAATAAGATTATATTTATTGCGCAGTTCTCACGTAATGTATCAAACTTACTAATCCTACCCGTAAGACCGTTAAAAGAATGGAAAACATGGTTCAAATAAGCATCCCACCCAAATGATTACTGTTTATTTTCTTGATAATCAAATAAAGAAATTATATTATAGTAAATATATACTCCATATGTAAAGGCTGAAATGAAAATATGCAACAACATACACATCCCATCCCAGCAGCCAGCAGCCACCATCATTGAATCACATTCCCCAGCAGCAGCAGCAGCACATCCAAAACCAGTGTGGGAGTATTGACTACTCCTATTTTGGTTTTCCTCCCCACCTGACCTGGATATCAAATTAAAAGAGACACCAATTTCAAGGGGTCCCATGGATGGATGGGCCATTGTCACATGGAATCTTTCTTCCAAGGAAGGAAGCCCATAATTCAATACTCCTTCTATTAGGAATTTGACCCCCAGCCTGGTCCAAGTCATATATACCAGCTTATTTTTCACCATTTCCCTCCTAATACTACCAAAAGGTTTGTTTCTTAGCAATTTTGCCTAAGCCTCTTTCCTTTTCCTTTTCTTTTTTATTTTAATTTAATTGTGTCCTTCAATATGGGAGGAAGAATTTTGAAGTGTTACTTGTTAACACTTTATCAGGGAGTTACCAACAAGTGGTTGGTGTGAGTAATTCGGCACTCTCATCCCTTAAGTAAGGTCGAGGGTTCGAATCTTGTAAATGGAGAAACTGCTTGTTGCGAGCACTTTACCCCTTAGTGGGCCGACCCGGTGCGAATTGGATTAGTCTTGGCCCAAATGGTCAGGGTGAACCTGTGGCTAAACAAAAAAAAAAAAAAACACTTTAATAGGGAGTTAATAACTAAGTAATTCTTTTAAATGGATCTCTAGTAGGAAATCATAAAGATATTAATTAACTAGATATTCCTAAACCTTGCAAGCAGCTTCGTGAGTGAGTATTTATTTTTTATTGTTAAAAGAATTGTAAAAGAAATTTTATCTTATTCACAATTACTTATAGAAGTGCATCCGGGTGTCTCTAATGAGGCACCTGACTATTTCCCTATGATTGAGTGGAATAAGGTAAAAATAAAAAATTGCAATAATTAGGAGATTCTTTATCGAGCAATTAGCTAATGCATTGTACTTAAGAACAATATCGATCATTAAGATCACAATGAAGAGGAGACTATTTGGTTTTGTTAGACTTCATTCTCTCCATGTTATTTTTGTTGATTTAGTTGAGTGCTGCTGCTGCTAAATTTTGTTGATTATAATGATTCTTACTAGTTCTATTGAAATTTGTAGATATTTGCCTGAATTAGCTAGGAGATTAGGAGGACATCGATCACCTATCAAAATTTTGTTGCAATTCCTAGCCAACTATAAAAGGTATCCAACTCATTATTTCCACATTACATGTGCATGTACTACTATATATCTTAAGTCACTAAAAAAAAATGGCATATGTTGATATACCCCATATAATAATAATAATAATAATAATAATAATAATAATAATAATAATAATAATAATAATAATAATAATAATAATAATAATAATAATATTTTATAGCAATATTTTTAAATGGGTTTTCAAAAATAATTGTATAATTATTGCCAATTTTGTGAATTTCAAAAGAGAGCTTTCTTAAATGTGGGTGCATGCAATAGGTTTGGCCTTAACAATGAGAATGTTAGCATTTTTTTTTCTTTTTTTTTTTTCTCTTGGGCGTGGCTAAAGGGCATCTCCTAACGCACAGTCTTGGGTATTTTACGAATAAATTCGTATAGGTGCTCTCCAGGAGGCTTGAACCCGTAACCTAATATATAAGCCAAAACTTGTTTATCAATGGGCTAACACCTCTTGGGTAGAATGTTAGCACTTTACAAGTAAACTTATGCAAACAACAAAAATCATTTAAAGTACTGGTCCTAGGTAGGAGCATTACTTAAAGTAAACCTGCAAATATTAAGCTTAAATATAATACTTATAAAGCTGCTGTTAGTCGATTTTTATACTAATTCCTTATTTAATTTTACTTTCCCAAGATTAATGTTCAAATATTTTTCTTAAAAGAATAATTAACAAACACTATATTTTCCCTGTATAAATTAATATAATTATTAAAGTGTGATAGGATTAGCTGTTTATATATGTAGGTCCAATTAATCCAGCTGTGAATGTGATCGGTTTAATTTGCCTTTTACTTAACGACCACTGCTTGTTGTTTGCTAAGAACCAGCCAGCCAGCCACAGGACAACCAAACATGAACAGCAATTTCAATTTCAATTTCATTGCTTTCTTGTTCATACTTTTTGTTTGTTTTCTCACCTAATTAACTGCCAGATAATTGTTCAATTAACTAGTTAACTTAAACATAGATCATCTACTCACTACTCACTCTATATATATGGTTAGTGATGACTAATTAACCAATTATTGATGAGCAAGTTTTCCAAGTATCATTTTATCCAGCCTGTTGCAAAATGTATATATGACGTTCTATGCGCAGCTATGCTACCTCGTCAATATGAGGATACCTATGTCAGATTAATTGATAAAATCTTTTAACTAATTATGAATCCAAATTTTATGTTTGTTGAAGTTGTCTTGTGTACATTGATGATACTTATATATGAACCGAACATATTGCAATAATTTATATAGTAATCATATGGACTCGTTCATATCTAAGCTTAAGTATCACCTACAATAGTATCAGCGTAATAAAAGAAAAAGGGATAATTTTGCTTATATTTGACTCATAATCTTCAAGATAGAACATGATATTTTGTTGAGTATATGATCCAAATTCTCTTATAATAAAATACTATTAATACATATATTAATTAGTCTCTTATCAAGTCAGTATTGAGCAAACAAAAATTGGTACTGTGTAAACAAAAATTAATATTGAAGTGGTAGAAGGTGATAAAATTTGATACTAGTCTTTAGTTCACCAGTACTAATTTTCAGATCACCAGTACCCTTTTGTAAGTTACCAGTACTATCTGTCTGATATATCAGGCCGTTTGATATGATATTTTGGGTATATGGAAATACTACATATCAAATAATGTAGTCATTTTCCTAACACTACCTTGTTTTGCTGATACATCAACATTAAACGAAACTTAATAATAATAATAATAATAATAATAATAATAATAATAATAATAATAATAATAATAATAATAATAATAATAATAATAATCTTGCACACCTAAATAAATAAATAAATAGGAGTAATAAAAATTGAGATAGCTGAGCTCAACTTGAAGTTGAGCATCATCAATCATTCTCTGACCCCAACTCGACAAAACGTGTTGGATTTTACATTGGCTATGATTTCTATTCGGCGCTTAATCCTAAAATTAAATAATAAAAAAATAAAAATATACACATTGACCAATTTGTGTCTTCGGGTGAAAAAAAACAAAAAAAAAAACAATACTCCTAGCAAAACACAAGTAATTGCTCATCTTTTGTACATAACCTTTTAATAAGTTGCCCCCCCTCCCGCCCTTTTTTTTTATTTCGGAAATTTTCTGGGGTACCCCTGTACTTTGATGAAATGCCTACGGTACCCAAAGTTTTGGAAATGTGCCTGGGGTATCCCTGAACTTTCAACAAAATGATTACCATACCCACTAAGTCATAAAATGACTATAATACCCTTGCAATGCATTTTTTTGTGTAATGACTATATTTGACTTTCATATTTGTCTCATTTATTAATATACAAAAAATATATATATAAAAAAAAGTATAAAAATTCATACCCAAAAAAAAATTTAAAATAAATAAATTTTACAAAAATTATTTTTAAAAAAAATCAATAAATCAATATTT
>BSSO01000737.1:0-29256 GCA_030267885.1 Mesembryanthemum crystallinum
TTTTGCAAGATTTAATTGAAAGCTTGCATTGGTAGCTTCTCAAAAAAAGAGGTAGATGTAGCTGTTTTAAAAAAAAAAATCTGGCAAAGTGTTTGGTTGCTGAGAGTAACACAGAGAGCTGAAAGCTTAAAGCTAAAAGCTAGCTGTTTTGCCAAACATAGCCTTAAGCTGATGTTTTTGCCAAACATACCCTTACATTAGCAATTAAATCCGCAGCTGAATTAACTTCTCTCAAAAAGTGGATAACTTCAACATTATCAGAGATGAAAAGGTATATGTGAGCATCTATAGTGATATATTCTCAATCTTCCAAGGTATAAAAGAATCAAATACTAATATATGCTTAAGATGGTTTAATCGGTGATTGAAAAAGTGTTATAAGAACAGGATTGTCAAGTGAAAGATGTTATGGGTAACTTTCAAAAATCAGCTGTAGCTGCCAAGTGAAAGTTAGTTGTTGCTTCAAATCTTGTTTGGTAGATGAGAGGAAAAAGAACAAGCTGCGAGCTTTAAGGTGTAACTTTTGCTCAAAAGCTGCCAAAAGCTAGCTTTTAGGCTATGTTTGGCAAAATTAACTGTTAGCTGTAGCTATTTCATGATAAAAGAGTGAAAACTTAGTAGAAAATAGTTGAAAGATGCTACAAAATAGCACCCAGATAGCTGTTTTGGGGCCGCAAATTGAAAGATAGTGCAAAACAAACTGTAGCTGTCGCTGTAATTTAAAAATAATGTAACAAAATATTTGGTTATTGAGAATAAGACGGGTAATTTGAAAACTGAAAATTTAGAGTTAAAAACTAACTGTTTTTGCTAGACATATCCATAACGGATTAAACTCTTTCCAGTTTAATAAAGCCCAAGGCCCAACCATTTGAAATTTACTACAGTCTACAGTAATACTACTACTTTGAACTTTGAAGTAGCACAAACTTACAACCAATCCATTATTGCCAGCCAAGCGCCCCCTCTTGCTTACAAACAAACACAGAGAAGCGGAGAGAGACGAGAGAGAAAGAAGGTGAATCGCACTCATCCTCCATTCAAAGCACGAACAACAAAATCAAATATCAAATTGACGTTATCTTCACAGGTGCTGTTCCTCTTCAAAACCCTAACTCTATCAATTAGATCTTGAACAACAATGAAATTCACCATTTGCAAATTTTGACTTTTTTTTTTTTTTGGCTCATTTGTTTATTTAATTTTCCCGAGAAACAAAAATTGGAGCGATCCAATGCTTTGAATTTCGCTATAGAAATTGAGGAGAGAGAAGAAAAACTGCGTGGATTTCACATCGTTGTTGTGATGCTGATTATTTCAAGCTTTGAATTGTTCTGTTGTGGTGCTAATTTCAATTTTGTCGAATGATTTGGCTGTGGATTTTCCCGACAGACATTTTCTCGGTGCAAGATTTGGTGCCCTTTTCGGGGGGCTTATGAAGGGAGCTGAGACCTAA
Organism: Mesembryanthemum crystallinum; assembly: GCA_030267885.1. Classification (NCBI taxonomy): domain Eukaryota; kingdom Viridiplantae; phylum Streptophyta; class Magnoliopsida; order Caryophyllales; family Aizoaceae; genus Mesembryanthemum; species Mesembryanthemum crystallinum. Next base: position 1,457 of record BSSO01000737.1, read on the forward strand.
TTGAAGTGATATTAGGGAAGAGGAAGAGATAGAGAGAGACAGAAAAAGAGCTAGGAGAGAGAAAAAGAGGGGTGGGAAGGGAGAAATGGGTTCGAAGATCGGAGAAGGACCTTCGGCCCCAGCACTTCGTAGAGATCCGTATGAAGTCTTGAGTGTTTCCAGGGATGCTAGTGATCAGGAAATTAAGACCGCTTACCGGAAACTCGCCCTCAAGTAAGTTTGCTTCTTTGAACTCTGGTTGGTTATTGTAATGTGGCCAGCTTATGCAAGATACATTCATATCTATGATTCTATGTTGTATAGCAGTGTAGCAATGTTAATTGTCAAATGCTATTGTAAACCACCATGGGATGCTGGTGTTACCCATGGAAGGAAATATTGGGTATGTTGGGTATTTGAAGGTTTGTTATGGGTTACCATAGATTTGCCGCTTTTTGTGGTCGCATATTGAAGCAGTCACTACAATTCTTTGTAAGAGAAGCAGCCATTGATAAGTCAAAGCTGTAGATGTTCTTCTGCTGCTACTGAAAACTTCAAAGGCTATTTGTTGTTTTGCTTTTGATTTTAATCTATGAACTATCGATTTGCAAACTCCACCATGCAGCTTAACCCACAAGCAAGCCGAGTTATTCACTAGCTGATTTCATTTATCTCTACCATATCCCCTTACTGTGTAATTTGAGTTTTGTGCAAAACTATTGCATTACATGCTTTTCAATCTCAAATATTGTTGGGGTTGCTTATAAATTAAAATTTAATGCATCAATGTTTTTTTCCCTACCTAACCAAAAGAAAAGTAAAACTCATAGTACATAGGTAAATTGTACTCAAGATCATTTAAATAATATTTCTTATTTTCTTATACTGTATTTTATCACGGTGATATATTGTATTCCTGGTGGAACACTAGAAAACAGTGTACTAATCAAGGTCCTATATAGGTATCATCCTGACAAAAATGCCAATAATCCTGAAGCTTCAGAACTTTTTAAGGAGGTTGCGTTTTCTTATAACATCTTGTCTGATCCAGAGAAGAGACGGCAATATGATGCAGCCGGATTTGAGGTGAAGGAAGTTCTTCCTCTGTTTTCTTTTTTCTTTTTTCTTTTTTTGTGGGTATATTCTCATTCGTAGAATGTGTTTTAGATAGTTATCCAATTGGTAGTGTTACTTTATGGGTGATATCTGTGCCTATTAGTTGTATTTTTGTCATGAATTTCATTGAGCATATCAGACAGGCATATCTTATTATGTTATCATTCATCATCAATAAAACTTTGCATGTGTTATCTTGGGCAATATATTTTTAACAGTTTTCTCTCCTAATATGGTGGGATTACTCTGTGCAGACGACTTAGTTCGCCCACCCAACAACTTCAAAACACTTAGTAGCTTTGTAGTCTCCTTAGTCCTTGTTCAAAATGGATTGTATAATTATCAAGGTTTAAGCCTGTACGAATGGCACCTCCATGTTGTTAATGGATACTTCTAACCACTTATCAAAGTTTTAAACATAGTTTGTCATGTTTTATGTGTTTTTTCGAACTAGTGATGAAGTTCTCACTCATTAAGACACCATAAGTTCCACCTCTGGACCTATGGTAGTCTTACAGTCCTCACTTTGTCCCGCTTGTGAACTAAGATCTACATGAGGTTGTTCCTTATAGTGAAACCCAATAGGAAGTTGACTTAATGAATTGGTGTGTTTTAATTAATGAATTGGATAATGAAGGTGGCCTATATGGCTTCAGTTAGGTATATTGAAGTTCTCACACTTCCTTAAAATTTTGAGATATCATGTTTCCACATTTCCTCATTCTCCATTCCATTTTTGTGCAACATACTTCACTCTATATAAATAACAATTGTATTCGCAACAATATGACTCGAGTCATTGACTTATTAGTTATTAGTACTGCTTTTCCTCTCCTTTGCTATTTCTAGTGTTGGGATATACTTTATGCCAATATTTTGAAATGGCCTATTTGCTAGTCTCAATAAGTTAGGGGTAAAGTTTTTCATACATGTAAACCTCCTTCTACACTTCTTGAGATGAGATCTCACAGTTTGCTACTGTAGTTGTCATTGATGAAGGTAGTCTCAATCAGTAGGAGCTTGGATGGACATGTTAGATATAAGAATGATAGTATTACAAGCCAAGTTGGAGGATCTGGTTTGTAATACGTGATGGTACGTATCTGTTGTGAAACTTACTTATTAGAGTATGTTGGGATTTAATAGGTTAATAGAGCTTGAATGATCTCTATGTGGTAGCAAAAGGACTTGTCAAATTACTATCAGAAGGGTTTACCTTAGAGGTTCTGAAGGTGGTTGGAGTTTTCTTAATCTGTGCATCAGTAATTCAGACAAGGAATTACTAAGTGCTGTTAATGCCGAATTGATTTTCGTAACAAGACTAGGGGGTGTAAATTAGACCTTTTGTTCTCGATTTAGGTCCAATCCAAGAACAAAATGAACAAACGCAGTTCTGGATTTTGAGTCAAATCCAAATTGCATATTCTAGAAGTCCTATCCAATGAAATGTGAAATATCTTTTGCTATTATGGATCCGATCCTATTAAATTGGATTTTTTGTATCAACTTAAATTTTTTAGGGCCAAATTGAAATTATTGTGCTAGTTTGTTTGTTGCTGATTGCTCTTTGGGCCTGTTAAGATGGCAAGACATTATCCACATCAATGATGTTTCAATCCATGACTTCTGAATTGGGGAGAAAATGAATTAGAATAAAACTGAACTCTCAAATTAGAAATTGAGGAGGAAAATGGATTAGGAGCGAAAATGAATTAATTGGTGTTCGTTGGTTTAATGCTTAGCTACTTACTATGATATATGGTTTTTAGGAAATTTGGTTTTCAGTTTGGACTCTGGACTCCAATTGGGCGAGTGCAAGTTCAATGTGAAGGGTTGAAATATGAGTTGAGTCTAAAGTGAATCCGCACTACAAAATCAAACGTAAACAGCCTAATCAAGTTTAGTTTGAGTTTTGACGTAGGCTTTTGCCCGTTTGACTTAAACCTAATTAAGGGTAAAGAACCTTCAAGAAAGATATTGGATGTCGATGTAAATGGACAAGTTGTCTCCTCGAAAGTAGTAGTATTGGTGGATAAAGAACCTATATGGATGGAGCAATGCCGTAAGAATTTTTCAAGTGAATACTCTAGTTAACACAAGGTGGTCAATAAATCTAGGTGCTTGTGCTTGGTCCATAGAGATTCTTGAGTTGTGCTTTTCTTGTGCTCTATGTAATTATGAGTTTTAAGCCCGTTGGCATAGGAATCTTCTCCTCTTGAATCCCCACAGCTTGTTTTCTAAAATTTGTGCAACTTTGGTGCGCATAATGAACATTCTTGTTATCAATATACATTTGTAAGAAAAGATGCCTTCCAATTGTGAAAAAACACACAAATACATGCATATGTTGTAGGAGATTTTAGGATATAATTATGTGGATTTCGTTTTTTTTGAGCCCTAGCTGGACAAGAAGATGCTTTCTCTCTAGTCTTCTTGCAAGGTGACCCTCTTTATGAGCTTATAAACAGTGTAAGGGGTGACTAGACTCATTTTTAGTATGAGGTATGGTATATATTTCCAACATTGGGATTGGGGGTTAGGTGCGTGGATATGTGGCTGGGTTAAGCTTCACGGTGCAAGTTTCGGCAAACCATATAGAGGCTATCTTTGATGTTCTTTGGACAACTTTTAAGATTAAACTTTTGGCAATTAAAGTAAATTTATGGAGATACTAGACTGAAAGTCAAAAGAATATCTGATTGTTATATCTGTTTTGCCATTTCTAAGCTATCTCCAACACCTATATTATGCTGGTTTTTGTGCCGTCCTATGAATTATCTAGAATAAAGATTTGTAGTTGTAATATTAATAAGGAAATGTTTAACTTGAGCTCCTAAGATTTGTTTAATGTGTTGTAAGTTTTTTCTCCCCTTTTAGGATTCCGTTTGGGTACCCTTAAGGCCTTAAGTTCAAAATAGATAAAGAAATGGGAATTTGACATATAGGTTGCTGCCTCACTGGATTTTGGAGTCATGTAGACAACATTAATAACTTGAAGAGAAGGAGCACTAAGCCCGAGAATGCGTTTGGTAGTATAATGGAAATGATATTTGGACTTACGTTGTTACGTGGGATGGTTGAAATTAAGAAGGTCTACAATTTGATTACGACTGTCAATATGGCCTTGGAACAAGAGATGCGAGTATAAGTGTGACTTATACACCTAATTTAGGTGTTGAGAAACAAGTCAAAGCTAAATATAGTGGATGTTTTGTTGCCACAAGGCAACCAGGTCACGTCACTGACAACATTTTTTTTGTATGTGTATTACTGAAATGTCGAGTCTCCTCATGTGGAAAAGGTTATGGATTAATGAATAAAGAGAGGGAGACTTTTTTAGATGCTACATAGTGAAGAGCCTTCTTTAGGAATCATGAAACATAGTGTCGTGGGACTCATTATTTTCTACAAAACGGGGGAATTTTGAAACTCAACTTGATACTTGTAAGCTGTAGTAGAGATTCAATGCCTGTTATCTGACAGCACCTTTGTTGCAAGGATTGCAAATTATGCTTGATGGTAGACACATCAAAAACAGTTTGATAATAGACAAATATCGAGTTTTATGTCAAGGTGATGGAAGAAAAGTGCAGTATGTCATGAGCCACCAAGGACGAGATGGTTGAGCTTGAACGAGACATGAACAAGTGAAGGTTACAATAAGCATTCTTTAGACCTTGGGTGCATGGAAATTGGTATGGATACTTGCTTGACAGACATGCTCACATTACACAATCACAGGGAAGCACCATTTTAGAGGGGGTGTAAAGCCTACTACATGTCCAACATGCGTGTTATGTTGTGTTTGGAGATGTGACACAATCGTTATACGTGTTGTCTATGATTGCTATTTTGTAATCAGGGGACTCTTTGTTTTACCTTTCGTACCTGTGTCGGACACTCAACACTTCAGCTTGGGTATGAGATCCATACTTGACATTCCAATTGTTAGCTGGACACTTTCATTATTTTGAACCACAAAATGGTAGAGTAAAATGATCAATAGAGAGGGAAGGAGGCACAAAATTATGTGAGATATGCTCACAAGTGGGCTTGAGATATAAATTTGTCCTATATAAATCTATGACATGTCTATCTGCGACAAATTAGTGTGAAGTGCACATAGATGTATTTTGGAATTTGACTCATGTCTCATAAGTGCCGCATCCTTGTACCTGTGTCCAAATTTTGGGCACAATCAATGTTCAAAATTGAGATGGCGAGTTAGACACTCGGATTCGTATCCATTGACACTTGTACCCGTATCATAATACTTCATATATTATAGGGGATGTGAAGGGTGATATAACAGCTCAAAATGAGATTTCTTGAAGGAGAGAATAGGTTCTGGGCGAACTGCAACACGAAAAAGGATTTTTAAGTATTTCACCAAGAAGTAAAGAAATTCGAGGAAGCCTAGAAATTGGCAATGAAGTCAACATCTGGTCAAGTGATCTACGAGTTTTGTGTATTTAGTATTTGAAGGGAAAATAATATATCAGTGTCTTGAGTTGGATAATGCACTTTTGTTCATGATTCACAACGAAGAAGGTATGCTGCAATATTTGGGTTCTAAAATATGATGCAATTTTTTTTTTGTTTTTAAAATTTGTTTTTTAGATAAAGAGAAAAGTATATTAATGAGGAATCAGCGGTATAAACGGAGAGGATAAAATATCCGCTCCAAAGAAACAGTTACAGTTACAAATTGGCCCAATTATGTTGAATCTCCGAAATAGTGTAACTCCTAAATAAACCAGCCACTTCAGCTCATAAAGAAGTAAGATAGGTGATCATATCTAGACATCACAAAAGCTAACCTGACCCGAAAACCCGATTCGAACCTAACCCGAAAAAAGCGGGTTAGGGTTGAGATTTTTGACCCGAAAACTTAAATGGGTCGACCTGATTAACCCGATTAATTAAATGGGTTAGGTTAAGGTTGAGATTTCCAACCCGAAAATAATCTGCATAACCCGAAATATATAGCAGGTCGGTTTCAAGTCAGGTTCACCCATTTAACTCAACTTAAAATAACCCATAAAAGTAGGAAGAAAGGGAAAACTACACTTCTCTCTTTGTTTGTTCTTCTCGCAACTCTTCTTTCGCTCACTCACTAGCCTCACTCCTCCACCTTAACAAGTCTATTTATTTGAAAAAAAAAAAAAACGGGTTAAAACAAGCCAAATAAGGTCGACCCAATTTGTTACAAATCGGGTTAGGGTTGACATTCTCAACCCGAAAATATAAACAGGTCGGGTTAGGGTTGGCGGGTCGCCAACTCGAAAAAAGCTGATCCGAATACGAAACTGACCCAAGGCCTAATCCTATCCCAGGACAAGCACAAACCCTCTTAATACTTGGGCATTCCTCTCTAACCAAATGCACCATAACACCACAAAGAGAGTATTGTGCCATAAGAGATAAGCCCTTCATCTCTTTCTTCTTGCCGAAGTCCACAAATCGCATCTCTAAAAACACCGCAACACTAGAAAGGCATACCAGTGACTCTCCTCCAACACCAAACAACCTACTCCAAAGGTGCTGTGCTATCTCATACTCAAGGAAAAGGTGCACTGAAGTCTCACTACTAGTCCGGTAGAGCAAACAAATATCAGGTGGTAAAACCATCTCCAGTCTCCTCTGCCTTAAATCATTTGTGCCAACCCTGTCCAAAGCTAAAGTCCACACAAATGCTCACTTTAATAGAGAGTTGGCTTTCATAAAACATGCCAAGGGGAATAGGAAGGATTATAAGAAAACTCACTCGATTAATCTTCAACCCACCTCCGAGAGTCCCCACAATCGAAAGATAGACCGAGTCTAATAGTTCCTGAAGATGAATAAGCTCCTACATCTCGTGATGATGAGGTGATCTTCTGACATGTAAATCCCACAAACCATATTGTGCCGAGAAAAAAAAACGGCCACCACGACAGTTGAAATAAGTGAGGAAACCTCAAGTGCAAAGGTTGTCCGCCCAACCAGGTATCCTCCCAAAACCCAATATGCATGTCGTTCCCAATCTTCAACCCCACCTGGGGAAGGAACTGCGAGGAAACCTGTGAAATAAATTTCCAAGTGCTAGCATGCGTCACATTCACNCGCCGTACTTGCTCCATTTCGTTTTAAAATATTTGTTGCAATCAGCCATCATAGAAAGGTAGCTAACTTTTTAAAGTCTTTAACAGGGCTGTCAGCCTGTTTATCTGATAAATATTCTTCCATAGAGTTTACCTGTGGCATCATTGCTCACTTGACATTCCAAAATCTAACCTTGTTTATAATGTGTTTTCTTTCAGCTTGGATGTCCCATTTTTGTTGTCAACTGTGTTGGTTGCATAACTTTGTTTGGTTTAACTGTAGCATTGATCCATTGTTATATGGAAGGTTTAAGTTTCCACCAAAACCAACCTTGAGTGGGTCGCTTAAGTGGTAAGAGCTCTGAGATTTATTCCAAAAGTCTCTAGTTTGAGTCCTCTTAGGGCCACCGGAGGATTTCCTAAAAAACCCGAATAACCATGTTATCTAAAAAAAAGCCAAGAGTGAGAGGTTCTGAATTGTTCATTCATGAAGGTCGTTGGTGGGCTTTATTTTATTGAGGAATGTTGTGTGGAAGTTTGTAAATTCGTGGTTAGAAATATTAAGGATGATTCATGTAGATTTTCAAAGCTAGCTGAACTGTTTTGTACATGTTAGGTATAGCATGTTGCTGAAGAGTTATAGTTGTTGATGCGTCATTTAATACGCTAGGATGCAATGGGAATAATAAACTATTTCATGTGATTTTGGATTTATGGAAAGCAATAAAGGATAGGTAAGATCACCACTCGTATTTTATAAAAGAAACACCAAGAACACAAGATAAAGATCTCGAAGAACAAGTCACCAACTTTGTCTAAAGGCTAAACCACCAACAAAGCATAAAAAAGACTCTTATATATCTCTACTTTATTGATTCCAAGTAACTAGGAAACAAATTGTAAGACTCCTAAATCAAATAAAATTCTTCTCGATGCTCACGCATAAGTTGTTTAGTTTATTTTATTATTGTGGTTGCTGAATTTTATTGAAATAAATAATCAGGCCCTGGATGCTGAGGGCATGGATATGGAAATCGACTTATCCAACCTTGGTACTGTCAACACGATGTTTGCTGCTTTGTTCAGGTAAACATAACTCAAGTTTATGCTTTTGAATGCAATTGCTTTTCTATCCTTGCGTAGCAATTTGTATACTGTTGGTTTCCAGTAAGCTAGGTGTCCCTATCAAGACAACCATCTCTGCTAATGTTCTGGAAGAAGCACTGAATGGAACTGTGACTGTGCGTCCTCTACCAATTGGGACATCAGTTAGTGGAAAGGTGCTTATTTGATAAAAAGCTTAAATTCATGTTTTTCAAATGCAGTTGCTTCACTTATTCCATGTATTCATTGCAGGTAGAGAAACAGTGTGCCCACTTCTTTGGTGTGACAATCAGTGAGGAGCAAGCAGAGTCCGGAATTGTAGTTCGTGTTACTTCAGCTGCCCAAAGTAAATTTAAGGTATAGGTGATGGATAGGATAACATATATGGATATAATTGCGTAGACTTTCAAATGGTCTCATCACTGGCATCTGCATTCTTGTGACCTTTTCCAGCTTCTTTACTTTGAACAAGACACCAATGGGGGTTATGGCCTAGCATTGCAGGTATTATCTATTATCAATGTTGTTAAATTTACTGTTGTGGTCGCTAACTTTCAGTATCTTTTCTATTTTTTAGATTGTTTTTATAATTCAGTAAATTGCATAATTTTCTTAAGCTGATGATACTTGATGAGTTAGTGTCATTAAATTTGGAGAAAGAGACATATATACCGAAGCTGGCTCTTTGTTTCTGGAGAATATGTGATGCTTCCGGATAAAAACTCAATTTCATTCCAAATCTACGTGATATAGTTGGCATCTTCTCTAATTCACAGCATGTTGAATTTTCTTAAATGAATGATGATTAGTATCTGTAAATTTCCTACCTACAGCTGCATATCACATGCTCTACATTTTGTTCAGTCGCTTGTTGGGCTAATCTATAGGGATCCTGGGCTTGGCAACGTCCAGGGAGGAAGATCTGATTAGGCTCAGAAAAGGAGTACAAATCCATTAAGAGTATATAATATGGCTGAGAGGTGGAATGTGTGCCATTATGTAGGAACATGCGACCAATATGTATCCGACTTATTGTTTTATTTTATTATAAAAATCAGATACGTAGGCGGTCACTGGTGGGATACATCTGAAAAACCATGCTAGAAAAACAATGTTGTTATGATCGTGGAAGGTTCAATGCTCTGTTCACTGTTACAGGTTTCTCTCAGTGCAAAGCTGTCACTGTCCATCAGGCCCTTTCCTTGTCTGTCTTTGATTCAGCCACAAAACTCAAACGTTTAGATCAATTAACCAATTTCTCCTCTTTTCTGCCCTCTGCTTAGTGATGATTCGGTACTCTAGCCTCTTTGATTCCTGTATACGCTGGTGGGTTCAATGCTCTGTTCACCGTTACAGGTTTCTCTCAATGCGATGCTAGTCACTTCGAAGCCCTCTCGTTGGGACTTGTAAGTGAAGTCCATTTTTGCTGGCGGTAGTTAGGTCTGATAGGAAAAAAGAGAAGGGTTTTCCCGGGGGGGGGGGGGGNGGGTATCTGTGTGTTACGAGTAGTTCTTACTTCTTAGGCTCCAAAGATTTGCAATGGAAGGGATGGAGGTGGGAAGAAGGTCAAGATGATCACCAAAGAGAGATTTTAGAAAATTTTGGATATTTGGTATTTGCATGAATGTGTCCCAGATTTGATTTCTTTTCATTGATTTTCTATCCTTTTGTTTCTGTATCTCACCTTAAATTTAATACAATTGTTATTTATATGGTATAGTGACAAATATTAAGAGGCATAGAGGAAGAATTTTACAAGTATGATTGTGTCAAAATATAAACACCAAATAGGAAAATAATTATTTTATCCTATATTTTTGTCTACTCACTCGTGGAGGGAGATTTATGTCAGAAGGCTCGACTCTGTGGAGGGCGAATATTGAAAGCAAAACTTACCCTTTTAATAGCGATTCAACCCCAACAAAGGGCAATTTCAGGCCATGTACAAAGCATTTCGTTTTTTGGCAGTGTGAAAACAATAGTAAAGGCAACTTGCTCTTAAGAAAAACAAGATTTATGAAAGAAACTATCTCTTCTAGAGAGTGAGTTTTATTGCAGAACTATTTATCCTAGAGGACAAGTTATGTGTGGGAAAATAAACATTAATAAAAACGTTCATGCTCCATGGTGCATGATCCTACGTCGACACTACGGTGGGAAGTATTTCTATCCGAGCCTAACCTAAGAAAACCTAAGAATTAGTTTTTGAATGACCCTTATTCTAGGAAATGGTTCCTTCACTTTCCACCGGAATTAATTATTCTTTGGTAGCAACTCCTTAAAATTAAGGATTTATTATTAATGGATGAAGGGAGTGTTACGGCCTTTCGGGTTCTCTTATGGCTATGGTCATTGTTAGTTAGCGTCCTTGTGGCATTGTATTTTAACCACAATGATGTCGCAGTTTTATTTCCTTCAAGATAGGAGGGGAAATGCAAGGGATCTAACTTAATATACCATATAAGGATCATTTATCATTTTCATGGCAGATTGTGTTTATCTATCAGAAGGCAATTCCACTACTCATTTTCTTTCTTCCCTTTGTGCATTGTGTTTAATCTCTATGGTCTATTATAATAATGCTTGTAGTTCATATAACTTATCAGAATTCTTTTTCGATGGTTTGAAACATATTAACTCATGGCTTATTCGACTGCAAAACATGGCTTTTTACCATCTGTTTAATGTAGGAGGATAGCGAGAAGGCTGGCAAGGTGACATCTGCTGGCATGTATTTCTTACACTTTCAAGTATATAGGTTGGATTCTACTGTCAATGCGGTAAGTGACTTGCATATTCTCCTTCTTTCTTGAGAGTCTACTGCTGTGGCTGTAATTAATGATTTATAATTGCTATTTTGCAGTTAGCAATGGCCAAGGACCCTGAAGCTGCTTTCTTTAAAAGGTTGGAGGGCCTACAGCCTTGTGAGGTCTCAGTTTTGAAGCCAGGCACTCACATATTTGCTGTCTATGGTCTGCCACCATTTCTTTATGACCTTTTGCATTTGGCTGGCTAATGTTTACTTGCATTAACATCTAAATTATGCTTCAGCTCACCAATAGTATGATGGTTTCAGGTGATAACTTTTTTAAACCGGCAAGTTACACAATAGAGGCTCTTTGTGCAAAGTCATACGAGGACACAACAGAGAAATTGAAGGATGTTGAGGCACAAATTTTGAGGAAGAGAAATGAGCTACGTCAATTTGAAACTGAATATCGAAAGGTTAGGGCTCGAAATTTGATCTCAGCTGTAATATTTTGGCAGTGTTATAACTTCATTTAAAACTTTATTCTACATTCTACAATTGTGTACACTGCAGGCATTGGCTCGGTTTCAAGAAGTGACAAATAGATACAACCAAGAAAAGCAATCTGTAAGTTACCTTCCCTTTATAAGGTATTGAATGTGCGCAAATACTTATATAAGGTGGTCTTACAGACTGCAGAATATAATCATTGGATCCTTGTTTACTAATATTAGTTGTCATACCACAGGTTGATGAGCTGCTAAAGCAACGCGACAGCATTCAATCTGCTTTCACTGTGGTGAGAACACTCGCCACTCCTTTGAGTGGTGGCAGTGTGGCCAATGGGAGTACAAGTAAGGTTCCTAGTGAAGATGTCAAGGCTGAAAGCCCAGGGGAAGACGGAGGCTCTGATGGAAGAGACAAATCGTCCAGGAAGAGGTGGTTCAATCTCAACCTCAAGGGATCCGATAAAAAGCTTGGCTGATCGTTCCAGTAAGAATATACGTACACAATTGAGAATGTTTGGAAATTCCAGNACTTTTTTATCTATCGCTTAGCTTTGATTCTCAAGATATCCATTTCTGCCCATGCTGCCCCCCCAACTGCAAAGTGAGACTGCGGAAGGGGATATAGAATGAAAAGGTTAGAAATGGTTAATTCTTTATGGTTGAGAACTTGGAATCTCCTTCCAATTGTATCTGTCTTTGTTTGTAATTTTCATTTCATAGTTTTTGTTCATGAATCGAGCTGATTTTTGAATGGGTTATGGTGTAGATACAATTACAGTAAAAAAGTTCATGGGGTTTCATTGTAAGTATGAATTCTTTCTGTAATGGCGATTTTGAGTATTGTTGAAGTTTTCAGGTCTAGGCTATTGTAATTCTTCTATTTCTCGCAGCTATTGGTATCCAGCCCTTATGGGGAACTCATCAATCCAGTTTTACAGAAAATGCAATTTATATCGTTGATGCGGCATAATCTATGGCGTTGGCAGAAACCTACCTTTTATGGTCTTTTCGCGGGTTCTTCTCCAGAAGCAGGAGTGTGGCGAGACAATTGTTGTCCAGGGGACGGGGTCCAGATTGCGTGTTCCAACTTCTGACATTAGGTCGCTGATAGTTTGGTGGGGCAGGTCCGAAGGTGTGAAGCAAATTGACCGCTTGGATTCCTGCACCCCCTCTCTCGCGCCGTCGCGCGAAAGTTTTAAGACTCACTCCCTAGCCGTCGCAGGATAAAAGGCTGGGATAGTGAGCAGATAATTACATGCAAAGTAACATTTGACGATGTGGTTTGAATTTTAAGTTTCTCAATCAACATTCATGTGTTGATTGCAAAGCTCACTATAGACATTTAGTGAACATATAGAATTATCGTGTATTTTTGAAAACAATATTGGAATTCACATACACTACTTCCTCAATAGACAAAGACAAGTAATCCCCACAAATTGTCCGTATAAATTTGGAAATGGTTCCGTCATTTCTGTTGGCAAAATTGGTGAATGCGGTCAATCCCCAAAAGAGATTCCAGATTGGGTTTGGAAAAGCCCTTCCATTAGTCTTACTTGTACCTTACTGAACTTCACCTGTAGTATTTCCCACTATTGAGAATATCCACGTATATTTTGTGTGTTTATCTCGATTGTGTATGTATTATGTCTTTTTAATATTTATCTTAGATTAAATTCCAAAAAAAAAGGTCGAAGGTGTTGTTAGGAATTCAATCACCGAAATATATAGTGAGTGATATTTTTATGGTCTATCTCATAGAAATTTTTTATAGATTGTGTCATTATTCACTTTTACTCAATTTGAATCACGATAGGGTTATTTGTGAACCGCTCATCCCTTTATTGGCTTTTCTCAAGTATCTAACCTTTAATGCTTAGGGTTGTGGTATATTCTGATAATGAGACCTTTGTGAAGGCCTTCGCCATAAATAATGGGAACACACATGATGGCAGAAGTCCTAACCGTGCTGCATGGTCTGCAAATTGCTAAGAATCTCAAAATCCCTTGTTTTATTCTTGAATTTGACTTTGAACTGGCTCATGACATGTTCGATGCTATGAGTTCTGGTTTCAGCTAATATAATAACATTCTAAAGCATTGCAAATATTACATCTGCAATTCTCGTTTCAAATCCATCAATATATCGAGAAGCTAATAGCTGTTGATTGGTTGGAAATCATATATAGTTTGTGAATTTTAACTCAGGGTATCATATTAAGCATGCTCTTCGAGAATTAGTTATTTAGAGATGTTTCCTTTTAAAAAAAATAAAAAATAAATAAAAACTTTGACTAAACCATCCCTAATAAAGATCTTATTCCTTAAACCTAGAGTATATAAAAATTTTGAATGAGTGAAAAGCAGGTATTTCTCAAATGAACAGTCAATCAGGTTTTCTGCTTTTTAGAAATGGATCAACTGATCGAGTACTGGAAAGAGTTGTTTTTATGCACGACACTAGACAATAGTACTTTCCACTTGATATGAGTTTCCTCAATGGATGCAATTCTAGTACACCAATGAGATTTTCCCCAATATGATAACCTGTAGGGAGTAGGGACCATATATGTTATATGTAGATGTAAAGCTTAAAAACAAAGGAAAGAAAAGGGAGAAGGTACACACATTGTCTTGTCAAAAGATTTAATGTAATATCTTGAAATCTAGTGTAATTAACTATCATAGTGCAATGTTAATATATTTTTTTAGTGCAAATATATTATGATTTAAACATGTGATGGAAATAATTTACCCAAAAAAATCAGGTGAAATTATAATTTATTGTGCGATATGTCCTAACATGTCCACTCACATAAATATTCACGTGCTCAAAGTATGGATATAATTTATATATGCTACATATAAAGTCATACATTGTGATAAATTATTCTACTGTTGAGAATTTGTGATCATAATGTCAAATTAGTGACCCAACTCATAAAAATTGAAGGTTAAGATGAAGGATCAACCTATTGTTTTATGTCGAATTACTTCTAATAAGCACATACCTTCAATCAAAGTACAACATTACAAGATGACAACATATCACTTAATTTTTTTATTTTTTTTGGGAGGGGGGGTTTGTCGTCTAGTTTTTATATTGACTAGTACTTATTTTTATGAAATAGAATTTATATCCAAAAATTATAGTGTGACATTGATTATACATAGGATCTTTCTCTATGAACAAATATGCATGTTAAACCTCATAATTTTAATAATATTACAAAAATCAAAATTGAGAACATACAAGTACAAATTACTCAAATTATGAAAGTACCTCACTCACTAACCATACATTTCTAAAAATAAAATGTGCATGATTGATGTGAGCACATTGCTAGCTTTTACTGCTTTTCATTTTGGATCACAAAACATACCTAGAGTACGAGAAATAATTAATGTGATAGACACAAGAATGCAAGGTAAGCACATGGGAGAGCAAATGTAACACATGAAGAGAGCATATGAGTGGTGCCTTTCTTGTTACCTTAATGGTCTTAGATTGGATGCACGGAAAATCTGTCCTCTCTCTTTCTCTCTCTCTCTCTAAACATGCATCATTTAACCTGTTTGGGGTGGTTGCCAATTTTTGATTTTGAAATATTTTCCAACTCTTTGTAAAAATTTAGGATTTTTTGCGAGAAACCCCCTTATATAATACATTTTTTGTAAAAAACCCCCTTATATAATTTTGTTTGTGGGGAACCCCCTTATAAGTTACTTTGGTCATGACCAACCCCCCTTGTTCAATTTTCCAACCAATTTATGGGTGTTTTGGACCGATTTGCCCTTGCGAAAATTTTCCAAATGGGTATTTTCTTCACCCTTTGAAAAATTTAGCATATAAATTTCAACAAAAATGCCAAGTATGAATCAAATGAGATTCAAGGGAAAATCGGTCCAAAAATCCCATAAATTGGCCGGAAAATTTAACAAGGGGGGTTGGTCATGGCCAAAGTAACTTATAAGGGGGTTCCCCACAAAAAAAAAAATTATATAAAGGGGTTTTTTTACAAAAAGTGTATTTATATAAGGGGGTTTCTTGCCAAAAAACTCAAAAATTCAATACAAACCTGAATTTTTTTGTTCTTATGGTTGACTGTTTAATTTTCAAAACTGATAACATACAATTGAAAACCGAAAAAGTGGTTTTCAAAAAGTAACTTTTAGTTTTCAAAAAATAAAAAATAAAAAACTGACAACCATTCCAAAGAAGGCCTCCTCAAGGTATTTGCTGAAAGCAAAACGAAGCAATGAAGCATCAGCCATGCAAGTTTGTTATGGAAATCACTTAGCCTTACTTGAGAATGAATGCTTAGGATTTTGGGGCAAAAAGCTGATCTATGCATCTTCATAGTACATTCAAATTAGGTCTATTCTTTGCTTTTTTAATGTTCATAGTTCCATGGGGGACCTCATCTCCACAAGTAAGCTAGCTAGTCTTATCTAGTGATATTTTTGTTCATAAAGTTGTCCCACAACTTATAGAGAACTACTTATGCCAAACACTTTGACACTTTCACTTCCCTTACTTTAAAGTACTATGCATGACATTATCTATGCATGGCATGCTATTAGATTGGCTTGCTTTTGTTTTAACATGATATAACTATTGATTGGGACTTCAATTATAGTTTTAAAGAAGAAAAATCTTTTGATTGAGTTGGATCATTCACATGGTACGGTATTATAGCAGTATAGATTGAGAAATTCGGGGTTCAAATTCTAAAAATTCAAAAAGGATTCACGTGAGCCGGTGTAATATGAGATAATGGTTAATTGGGCCACCAACTATCTAAATTTCATTTGGGTAATTAGGTTCATTCACAGTTTTATTTAACTTGAGAGTATATATTTGATAAAATTAAAAAAGATACTCCCTCTGTCCATAAACTTTCTCGTTTCCTCTTTGCTACGTCCATGAATAAACTTTTCACTCCTTATTTGGCCAATAATTGTCACACATATTACAAAAATAACCCTCATTTATATTTGCGTCTAAAACTTTATTCCCTCATCTTTCACTTTATATAAGGGGTAGAGAGTAATTTTACCCCTCATCCTTGGTATGTGTGTATAAAGCAACTGCAAAGATTATTCAAGGACGGAGGGAGTACTACACAATATATTAACTTGAGAGCATTGCCGTAATGCATGATGCAATCGGCTACGCGTCAGATAATTTTATTGGCTACCTTTTAATTATTTTGTGTCTTTGTGCAGTGACAGATCATTGTTTAATTTATAACTTGATAGTATCAATTTGTTATGTTATAAGGCACGACACACCCCCCATATTAATTTTGTTAGTTTTGCTACTTTAATTTGTTTGTTGGAGTAGTGTCTTTTTTGCATGTCAAGATTGTTGGGATATCATATAAATTGATTGCATTTTGTTATTGGGAGTGATGTGTAATGTTTGGAGTATTTGAAGTAATATACTTACCTACTTCCATTAATTAGTGTTTGAAGAACAATTTTCATTGTCAAAGATAAACAGTTGCTCCTCTAACTTCGGATCTTACACTACATATAATAACAATAAAGGGAACCACTGTTAAGTGGAAAAGTCCCACATTGATAAAATGAGAAAGCTTTGAGAGGTTTATAACTAGAGCAGTTACTCCAATAATTGACAATTGGTTTTGGGTTGCAACCTCCTTAATGTTATAACCAAGGCTACTTATAAAACTTGGAGTTGTTAATGAGCATTTTATAGTTGTAGGCTACTTATAAAACTTGGAGTTGTTAGGTTCGTTGTAATTATCATTATATCATTACGTCTAATCATGTATGTGTATGTATTGATGATTACACTAGTTATGCTAGAGCAATTGTGGTTACATTAATTGATGTAACCGATTAAATCTTTTTCAATCACTCCCATCCCTCCTCTCTTTTCCACGACCACATACTCCTCCCCATAGCTAAAATGATGCATTACTTCGCAAACACAATTACGTTTAAGTAAATGAGATATAGCTAATTGTCTAGCCGTAAACTAGCAATCGTGATTATTATATTGATTGATGTAACCGATTAAATCTTTCTCAATCACTCCCCTCCCTCCTCTCTTTCCACGACCACATAGCCTGGCCCTTATCTAAAATGATGCATTACTTCGCAAATACAATTACGTTCCAAGTAAATTAAACAAAACATAAATTCTATAAGCAGGAATATAGTTATAAACGAACAATCGTGATTACCTTAATAATTCTTGTTCAATAATATATAACATACATATCGTGTTCATCCTTGTGCTTTACAATAGAAATATAACAAATAGCAATTGATGACATATAACTACTTCCAAGTTCCAAGCACTCCATAGTAAATGGTAGGAAAACATCCCACCCAAAAGAATGTATGGATGGAAAACACTAATGGTGGTTTTTCTAGTAAAAGTACAAGCTAGTACAATCACATAATAATGTATGGGTCATTGTGTATATTGGGGGACCATGCTAGCTAATGGCTTGTGCCCAATTTCCAGATATTTGTTCTGTTTAACACTATATTATAATTATGGTAACCTAACTTTTGTCTAATTGGCAGCTAGCTAAGTCATATTTTTCAGCATTTTGTGGCCAAAGTATAAGCTAGTAATGAGGAAAAAAAGCACATTTTGGGATAAATGTATTGGCTAATGTTTTGGTTGTCCACATTTGTCTAATGCACTAATGAAGCAAACCATTCGATCCCAAGAGACAGCTAAGTTGTTTTTCACTCCTTTTTGGTGCAAAGTTGAGGGACTGATAACGATTTGTTGTTATAATATGTCTTTATTACACCTTTTAGTAATAATATACTCAATAATCATAAAATATATTTATTTTGTAATAGTAAATAAACAATAGAATCTTAAAACTATGATTATGATCTAGATTTTTCATTTTAAAGCATGATGTGAAGGACTAATTCAACCAAAATTTTTACTAATAACATTGGAGGCCCAATTTTAATTGATCCCATCACGCGAATGTCTTTTTACTCCTTTGGCTAAAATCGTTGGATCATGCACATGTCCGGCCTACCATGTGCTTGGAAGGCTCAATTGTAGGAGGAAGTTCTACTATATTGGAACCTCTTAATCTTTACAAATCTTACTATCTAAAAGGAACCTAATTAAGTAGGAGTTTTAATTGATAGTTAGAGGTCTTTATTCCTTTAAAATAGCTTCCAACTACTAAAATCAAGGAAATAAATTCTTCTTCAAACAGCCGAACTGTTAGTGTTCAACGCTTAACACAATTCTAAATCAATACAAAATTCACTTTTAATCGTAGTCAATCAAGGATTTTGATTAAAGAGTAACACTCTTGTGCACCCGTCTAACCATTAGGTGAATCGAAATAAGGATCACTTTTAGCCATTTAAGTATTACATTCAACAATTAAGGGTTACTATGAGTATTTTAAATGACTTTAAGCAAGTTTAAGGATTACTTTAAACAATTTATGAGTTATAACAAGAGTATTATAAATGGCTATAAACAGTTTAAGAATTACTAGCTTTAAATAATTTAGGGGCAATTATAAATGGTTTAGGGATTACTTTGAGAGACTTATGAGTGTCTTTTAGTTCTCGACACCTGTCTAACAGTTAGACGGATATACTTAAGAATTTGTGTTGATTAAATCATGAAAGATCTTCGATAAAGCAAATTAAGAGATTTGTATCAAAGTTAAGATTTTTTGGCAAAATAAAAAAAAAAGTGTTTAAATCTCTTTAGTTAGAAGTTTATTTGAAATTAATATGTCAAAGATAGATGATCAGATAAGAATCATGTCAAACTAAATATAAAAAAATTCTTTTGAATTTCCTTGTGATCAGAAGGTTTTTAAACACATAAATTGAGCGGTGAACCTTTCACATCAGTGTAGAGATGGTTTGTGTTAATGAAATAGTGGTTAGGAGGGGCGCTATTGTTCTTGATGATATCCATAGTGATCTTTAATTTGTAAACCTTTCACTTCAGCGAAGACTAAAGCAGCAATGTTCAGTTTAGAGGTAAATAAAGCTCCAGGTTCAGATGACTTCTCCAGCTAATTTCCCAAAGATACCTTAGTTGTTGTGGGTAACGACGTAGCTGATATTGTCAAGAGCTTCTTTGGGCCAGGTAAAATACTTGGTAAAGTTAATGCTACTGCTATTCCTCTTATCCCCAAGGTAGATGATCCTAAATTTGATAGAATTTAGACTAATATATCTTGTTGTTCAGTGGTACTGTTTTGCACATCCAAGCTTCATTATATTGTTCTAGATTGAAATTGATCTTGCCTACAATAATCTCTCACAATTAGGGAGCCTTTGTAGAGGGTAGATCCTTAGCTCAAAACAAGTTGATATGTCAAGATATGGCCAAAGACTATGGATGGAAGGCACTATCACCTTGTTGTTTGGTTAAGGGCGACTTATGGAAAGCATATAACTTTGCTTCTTGATCTTTTGTGGAGAGTATGTTAAAAGCTATGAATTTTCCTAGTCTATTACTACTTGGATTATGATTTGTATTTTCTCCTCAAAATGCTCCATTGTGTTAAATGGGAGTCTTTATGGTTATTTTGAGGGTAAGAGAGGCTTAAGATAATAAGGAGACCCCTTGTCTCCTTTGCTTTTTGTCATCTACTTTGAACATTTAACTAGAGTTCTTGATGTGGTGAAGGAGAACAAGGATTTAAAGTATCATCCTAGGTCTTCTCCACTGAAGCTCACTCATCTATGTGCTTTGCTAACGATTGGCTGATGTTTTGCAAAGGTGAAGCTAAATCGGTTGCTCTGATGTCAAGAAGCTTTGCTTCCTTCTTAAAAGCATTTGGTATGGAGGCTAATAGAGGAAAATCTGGCATTTACTTTGGGAATGTCGATCAAGCAACCATGAAAACTGTTTTTGCAAATGTCTAGCTTCTCAGTTGGTCAACTTTCTTTTAGGTATCTTGGTATCCCCATCTCCGCTAAATCGAGTGATTGCGAATGTATTTTAGACAAGATGATCATGAGAATTAGAGTGTACGTAGAGCTCTAGACATCTGTCATATGCTACTAGAGCTCAATTAGTAAACTCAATATTGTACTCATGAGCTTACACACATATTCAGCCTCTGGTACAGTATACCTCCTAAGTATATCCTTCATAAAATAGATGCAATATGTAAAAACGATCCAAGCACAAGCACTAATTTGAATCTTATATTTAATAAATGAGCTGAGTATGAGCACCCCTTGCGGGCTTGTTTGTATTATTTTATGTTGTAGTACCTATAACACTGTAAACGACCAAATACACTCGTGAGTAACTCGTGAATATACTTGGTCAAACATGTATCACTCCAAATCCCACATCGGAAGAATGTGATGATTGCGGTTGGTTTATAAGTGATGGAGTCCACCCACTTAAACAAGAAAGCCTTCCCCTTTTAGGCTTAAGTGGCCCTTTCTATGAGCCATTGGGGGACTTCCCGTCATGTTGTCTTCAACGAGTCTTCCTTTTCCTTTGTGTCAATATCCCTTCTCGACCCACCACTCACCCCATGGTCACCCGAGGTCAAGATGGTATAACCAAACCTGTCCGCCGATTTAACTTTCATGTATCCACTGCCTTACCCGTTCCCCGTTCCCATGTGTAGGCTTTGAAAGACCTTCACTGGTGTGACAACAAGCAGGCCGAATATGATGCTCTGATTAAAAATGGGACTTAGATCCTGGAACCCCGAACCCTAGTGGGTGAATGTGGTACGTTCCACGTGGCTGTTTCACAACAAATTTGACTCCGATGGTAACATTGAGAGTCGTAATGGCAAATCTCAACAGCCCGGCATCGACTGTGACGAGACTTTCAGCCCGATTGTTAAGAAAGTCACCATCACACAAATCCGATTCTTGGTCTGTCATGGTCTTTGCCTATCTATCAGCTTGATGTGAATAACGCCTTTCTCGATGACAATCTTCACAAGACTGTGTTTATGCATAGGCCGCCGGGTTTGTTAACTTGTCCCATCCGGACTATGTCTGCCATCTGCCAAAGTCTCTCTATGGTCTGAAGCAGTTTCCTCGTGCCTGATATCAGTGATTCTCCTCCTATTTACCATCACTGACTTCTAGCACAACCAGTCCGATTCCTCTCTGATTATATATCAACATGGTACTAAAGTTGTTTTTTATTATTATATGTGGATGATATTGTTCTTACCTCATCCTTCGATGCCTCACTCCGGCGAATCATCTCCTCTATGAGCTCGGAGTTCTCTTTGAGTGTTCTGGGGCCACTTCATTGTTTCATTGGTATCTCAGTCACCCGGTCACCGGACGGCCTGATCTTATCTCAACGTCAATATGCTCTGGAGGTTCTTAATCGTGCTAACATGGGCAATTGCAAGCCTTGCCCACTCTTGTTGACACCAAGTTTAAGCTTGGACTCGAAGACCCTCATGTTGATCCTACTCTCTACCGTAGTCTTGTTGGGGCCTACAATATCTTATTTTCATATGCCTGGATATCTTCTACGGGGTTCCGCAGATTTGCGCATATAAACAAGATCCTAGGGAGCCCTTTTAGGCTCTTAAGTGTATCATACGCTACCTTTAGGGCACCTTGGATCATGGTTTGTATCTGTATCCTTCAACGACCATGGGCCGGCCTCACTGCCTATTCCGATGCTGATTGGGGTGGGTCCCTAGATTCTCGTCGCTCTACTTTAGATTATTGTGTGTTCTTGGGTGATAATATGATCTTCTCGTCATCCAAGACGCATGCCATTTGTAATACCCCAAGGATTTGATGGTTGAGGATTTAGCTTAAATGAATTGATGGGTACTACTCATATCACCAAGGTGCGTCTTCTTTTGAGCGAGCTCATTCCTTAAAAACTTCACAGTTAAGCGTGCTTGGCTTGGAGTAGTATTTGGGATGGGTGACCTCGTGGGAAGTTTTCTCAGGAGCATGCGAGTGAGGACAAAGCATTCTGAAAAGATTTGTGGTGGTCTGTGGGGTCAGTCCTCAACCAGGAGAGCGGATATTGGTAGCGCCAGCAGCCTGTGTAGGAGGCTGGGGTGTTACAAATGGTATCAGAGCAACCCTGCTACCGCGTGCTGAGCCTGTGGGCCAGGAGTGCCTGGTCAGCCGCCTAGCAGGGGTGGATTCTGGGGCTTGATGTGTGCCCTTATGCAATGAGTACGTTGCGTCTTTGAGTGAGGGTGAGTGTAATACCCCAAGGATTTGATGGTTGAGGATTTAGCTTAAATGGATTGATGGGTACTACTCATATCACCAAGGTGCATCTTCTTTTCAGGGAGATCATTCCTTAGAAACTCCGCAGTTAAGCGTGCTTGGCTTGGAGTTGTATTTGGGATGGGTGACCTCCTAGGAAGTTTTCTCAGGAGCATGCGAGTGAGGACAAAGCATGTTGAAAAGTTTTGTGGTGGTCTGTGGGGTCAGTCCTCAACCAGGAGAGCGAATATTGGCAGCGCCAGCAGCCTGTGTAGAAGGCTGGGGTGTAAAACCATTAGACGGGTGTTTGGACCTAAAAGTTACCTATTATAAACCTCTCAAAGTAATCCCTTAACCGTCTATGATAAATCCTAAGTTATTCAAAGTAATTGTTTAATTGCTTATTGTAGTCCATAATACTTGTGAAGTAACCCCTAAATTGTTATAAAGTCATCAAATAGTTTTTTCAAAGTCATCCATAATAATCGAAGTAGCCCTATATTCTTGAAAGTAATCCTCAAACTGCTTAAAATAATCCTATTTTATTTTGTCTAATGATTAGATAGGTGCACATGCAAGAGTGCGTGTTACTTCATAATTTGCGAAGAGTTGATTCTTGATTTATTAGAAAAATAATAGAATGATCTAAAAAAAAATGGGAAAGCATGAAAGGTTACTAGATTCGTATGAGAGGATGTAATAAGATTTTTTTCCCCCCCCCAATACTTAGAAGTAATTTTATTAATTATCCAAATTACATAGCTAGTCAATGAATCATAGTGACTCTTATCACCAAAAATTTGAAAGAACATTTTACCAATTCATGCATACATAGCAATGCCCACCAAAATTAACAAGAACTCCACCACCATCCCCATATATATAACAACACCCACCAAATTAATTAAGTACTACAATAAGATGTAATCAACAACAAATCCAATGGATTATTTACCACTAGGCAAGTTTTAGGCTTTTTAATTATAGTCACAATGAAACTTTATTGAGAAGCAAAATCTAATTTTTAAAATCCTAATGGTTGACTCAATAATAATTTATCTTTTTAAATTATATATAACAATGTTTTTCTTTGTTTTCTAATCACTTTCTATTTACTAAACACGCGTAAGTAGTGTAAAGTAGTGTGAAGTATATAGTTGATCATATTTCTCAAATTTTTACCACTATCTCAAAAAATTTCAAATAGATTAAAGGCTTATAGTTAATTAGCTATTCCTAATGTGGTAGCCACCTCTTATCTTTGTTGAATCTGAAAGATTTATACCATGATATAAACCAAGGAAAAGAAAAAATTCCAAAACTCTTTTTTTTTTTTTTTTTTTTTTTCCTTCTTTTTACAAGATGAAAGTACAGCTGAAGATTATCTCATTAGGAATACCTATACACAAGCTTAAAATTAAATATGAGCGTATATACATCCTCCCAAAATATATATGTCTAGGTGCATATTGAGCTAACTTTTCACCTTTTACAGATCTTTCATTGTCATTTGTCGAGATCAATGCTATATATCGCAAATTTATGCTTTGCAAGTAAGTTATACTACTAGAATACATGGTAATAAATTTCAACTCACGTGCATTAGACTATGGATTTACCTACGTAACTATTCAACTCAATATCAATACATTACATCATGACTTGACATTACTACCAAATCACAGGATTCAACATATGCATAAGAGGTACTGTATACTATATGATGCATTATTCGATCAGACGCCTGCACATAATTATAATACAAATAAGTGTATTAATGTAATATATTTATCGCTCCCAAAGGGTCACTATTGGTATTATTCAATAGAGTAATATTCAATGGTCAGGACTATTGTCCGTGCTTTAAGAGTATTTCGTATGTACTTTTATAATTTATACCTATTTTAAAATAAAATAAGATTAAAAAAGCTTCAATAATATAAATTTCAATTTCATATGAAGGGACAATAAAACATATATGTCCCTTCTCTGTTTTCAACCCATGTCTCCAGAGAAGAAAGGAAAAAGAAAACCAAAAAACAAAATATGAAAAGAAAAGGAAAAGAGACACAACAAAGAAGAGGAAAAAGAGATGAAAAGATAATACCAAAAGGAAAAATACATAAATCTTCTTACGTGATGCATTCAATATGTTCCAACTTGATTTTCACACTCATTTCATTATTTATACTCTATATATATTCCAATAAAAAATAGTAAATAAGAAAGAACTAAATTTCACAATGCATACCTTTTTGAGAAAAAATAAATAATTGATTAATGTGAAATCGATAAAATTTACAGAGATCCAACTCTTAGCATCCAAATCTTTGAACAATACGAGCTGAATCTGGAAGAAGGGCCCCGAAATTTGCTATTTAAAAAAAAAAAAAGAAAGAAAGAAAAAAACTCACCAGCTTTTTTTTTTTCTTTTTCTTTTTCTCTATTTTCTTTTTTTTAGCCAGACAAATATTTGTTGAACAAATATCATGGCCTAGCAGGTGCAAGGCTGAGATGCAAGTCAAGCCCACCACCACCACCACCACCACCACCACCACATTCATCAAACCCACCTCTACTAAACCTACTCAACGACGTCGTTGCGCCACCAACCCCGAACGACATCGTTTTGGTACTCTGCTGCATCACCATCAAGCTCGGATCCGCTACGGCGCCACCATAGGCTAACCCCGGTGAACCACCGCTGGAGGGGAAGACGCAGGCGTGGGACACGTGCAAGGGGGGGACAGCAGCACGTGGCATGTTCATGTACACCCATGACGTGGCTGTAGATGGGCCACCACCCCCGGGACCCACCATCGTCTGTGGGACCATCATAGCAGACGGCGGCGCGTGAGCCCCACCGCCTAGGAGGTGCGGTGGAGGGGCGAAGGCGGAGATGATGGGGTTTCGGGCGTACGAAACGGCGGCGTTTCGAGAGGCTTGGAGTTGGGCACGTTTGAGCTGCTGGCGCTCCTTTTTGTGGGCGTTTTGGTGGCCGCCCAGCGCTTGGGAGTTGGCGAATTCACGACAGCAGTATTGGCACTCGTACTTACGGCTTGCTTCGGATGCGCTGGCCGGCCCCTGTAAAAAGGCGCTGTTGCCGGTAGCGGCTATTTCGGTAGGGGAGTCAGAAGGGGAGGATGAAGAGGATTTGGAGTGGGGGGAAGTGGTAGTTGTGGTGGAGGAGTCGACTACCTCCTCTTGTTGTTGTTGTTGTTGTTGTGATTCGAAATCGGAGACGTCGATGCCGAAGAGTTTTAAGCGTCCTGTTGGCGAGTTTCCTGTGGTGGTTTTATGTCTGATTTGGTAGTGATCGATTTCTGCCATTGAAGAGAGACTGTTAGATGAGAGAGAGATGAGATGGTAAGAAGAGGAGAGAGAGAGAGAGAGAGAGGGGAGGGTGAAGGGGTAGTGTAATAAGAAGGGCAGGGGTGATGTGAGGTTGCATGAGTGGGGGGTATATATACACAATTAGAATGAGGGTTAATTATTGGTTTACTGTTCATCTAAT
Source organism: Mesembryanthemum crystallinum (assembly GCA_030267885.1). Taxonomy (NCBI): domain Eukaryota; kingdom Viridiplantae; phylum Streptophyta; class Magnoliopsida; order Caryophyllales; family Aizoaceae; genus Mesembryanthemum; species Mesembryanthemum crystallinum. The sequence continues at coordinate 27,725 of BSSO01000737.1, forward strand.
TACAAAATTAAAGGTTCATGCAAAAACAAAAAAAAAAAAAAAAATGTAAGAATTAGAAAATGAAAGGTATACCGCTATTACAAACATTTTGAGGCTGATTTGTGTCAGGGTGTACTGGGTTGGTTTCAAGACTTTCAGCTTATATCCAATATATAATTATTATATTTTATTTGAGATCTGAAACTATTTTTTTGGTTTCACCTAGTATTAATTATTTAGTCCATCAGTTGAGTTCAGCTATGTAATTTATATCTGCTTTCATATATTAGTACTTTTTATTTATGGTGTGTTTATTTTATTTTTTCGAATTTCATTTCAAATCGTTCAGTTCATTTCAGGTCAAGTCATACACGTTTTCTCTCACATATTTTTTTGGAATGATTTTTTTTTTTGGTAATTAAGAAATATTTCTCTCACATATTACTATTCATTCAGTTGAGTTCATTTCAATTCAAATCATTCAGTTCGATCAGTTCACTCTAGTTTTTATGCAATTTTTTCAATTTATTTATGATATTATTTCAGTTGAAATTAACACCTCTCACTTCAACTAATTTTCAATTATTATTATTACATTTAAAAGTCGTCATTCATAATTTTCGTAACATAATCCTAAATGGTTCGATAAATTGGTCAGCTCGATACCCAAGAGGTGTTGGCCCACTGGTAAAAAAGCTTTGGCTTATACACCAGGTTACGGGTTCGAGCCTCTGGGGAGCACCTATATGAATTTATTCGTGGAATACCCGAGGCCGTGCGTTATGAGGTGCCCTTTAGCCACGCCCAAGAAGGAAGGAAGTTCCTCCTTGTAGACACCAAAAAAAATTGGTCAGCTCGATCACCATTATAGTCAAGTGGAAGAAAAATTGAAAAGAAATACAAATGGAAGTAATAATAAATTAAACATTGGGATCATTTAGCTGCACCTGAAAGAAATTAAAAATAGTACTCGCAATAAATAAATAAATAAAGAAACCAAAGACCGGAAATCTAGCGAGGAGTAGGGAGTATTTCCCAGGTTAATTAAGGAAAAGACAAAAGAGGTACTTGGAGCATTGTCACTCTATGTACTGTACTGTTTTCATACACACTACTGTCACTGGGACTGAGTAATATATCATCATACAGAGCCGATCGAGAGGTCGTCTAGTACTTACAACCAACACCAACACCACACACACTAGTAGTCACTAGTCCAGATTCCAGAACAATGACAGCCAATTTACAATCTACAATCTACAATCTATACCAATCACTTTACTACTGTTTTATTATCAATTACTCTACTAAACTCCACTTGCCATTTTCTCATATATTAATGCCTGCCTTTACTTTGCATAATCGTTGCACATTGTACTCTTCTTTCCATTCCAGGAATTCTTTAAGTAAATGTTTCTTTTTCTTATATAATCCTTTGTTTTAAAATAAAAGGGATGATTTACTCAAGAGGTGTTGGCCCACTGGTAAACAAGCTTTGGCTTATACACCAGGTCACGGGTTCAAGCCTCCTGGGGAGCACCTACACGAATTTA
>BSSO01000738.1:0-29254 GCA_030267885.1 Mesembryanthemum crystallinum
ACTGGCATGCCAACAACAATTTATCCCAACATTCAATCAATTTATATGCTAAGCTACGTCAACCCTAGAACAAGAAAATTAGCTACTCATGATTAAAGAAACAAACAAGTAAATTACTCTAGCCATAATAAACATGATTAATGTATTATGAAATAAAAATAAATCAAAACAATGAAATTGGAGAAAAATAAATACCTTGATTAATAAAGATGAAATCTTGGATTCGAATCACAAAGTCGCTAGAAGGCTAGAGAGAATTCTAGGGCTAAATTAATCTCTAAAACTAATAAACTAGCTAATGAGGGTTCTCCATTCTAAAGCAACCAATGGGTCCTTATATAGGTTCAAATAGAAGTCTATACGTCCTAAAACATTTCCTAAATATTAAAACTTCCAAAAACAGTTCCAAAAATAACGTGCAAAACAAGTCGCTGCACAGATCAGGTCCGCCTGCCCGGTCAAGAATTTTGCCTTGGATCCGCCTGCCCGGGTGGGTATGCTTCTACCCGCAGTGCTGCTAGTGACATTTGTGCCCGCCCGGGTGGGTTTTGAACGGGGTTTCGCTCGTCCGAGCGGCGCCGAATGTGGCTTCTTTTGGGCATTTCGTAGTGTCTCGTGATTCCAACGCCTCTTGGGCTTCCTCGGCTTCCAAACTTAACTCAATAATTTCTCGCCAAGGCTTCTACTTAGTCTCGAGGCCTCAAATGACCCAAAAACTCATCAAAAAGAAAAACATACCCCGTGTAGTTATCCGTTTCAAATAATTCACAAAATTCCTAAATAGAACGGAATAACTATTCTAAAATTCGAGTCAAATGAATGCGTATAACCATGAAAAATAACTCAAATAACGCACTCATTAAGTACCATCTAAATAGAATGTTTGAGGATGACATCGACAAAACTGCGGCATCATGAAGGGCATTATGAGGTCATGTCATTTAATTTCATAAATGCTCCCTAAACCTTTCACGGACTGATGGTTGAAGTCTTTGGCCCTTATTTGAAAAAATCACCTTAGTGTTATTTGATGTTATACTTGTGTATAATTCAAGTTTGGATGAACATGTACAACATGTAAAGATTGTGTTAGAGAAAATGAGGTGACATATGCTTTTGCTAAGCTCAATAAGTGTGTTTCGAGTACTTAAGCCATATTATATTGGGTGATGGGGTAGCTACGGACCCTTCAAAGTTTCTATAATGCAACAATGGCCTGTTCCCTAAAAGAATAAGCATTTGAGAGACTTTTTTCAGACTAGTTATAATTGAAGGTTCAACAAGGGTTATGCAGTGATTAGGAAGCCTTTGACAACTTTGTTAAGGCTTTTTTTTTTCCTATGGAGTGACAAAACTCAAGTAGACTTTGATCAGTTGAAGCAGGCTACGATAGAGGCTCTAGTGTTGAGTTTACCCAACTTCAATGAAGAATTTACAATGGAGATAGATGCTTAGCTGGTATAGGAGCAATCTTGCAACCACATGGGCACCCTACAGCTTATCTCAAAAAATCATTGGCAGAAAGGTATCAAGCCCTTTCTACTTATGAGAATGAGCTTTTAGCTATCATTCTTGCCTTACATAAAATGGAGAAGGTACCTCTGGGATACACATTTCATGACCGAAGCTGATCACTTTAGTCTGAAATATTTGCTTGAGCAAAGGATCACCACCCCATTCCAAACCTAATGACTGCTTGAGTTATTGTAGTTCAATTATGAAGTCTCATATAAGAACGGTAGTGAGAATACGGTGACTAATGAACTGTCTAGAGTGCATGGCATAGGTGAAGAACAACATGTCGCTCACTTCTATCTCTGCTGACAGAACTAAGCAGAGTAGGTTTGATGATATTGATATTCAACAGCCAGCTTATTCAGAGGCTGCAGGGTGACTCTTCAACATCCAGCAAATTCATCTGGCTTTGGGATGAATTGCGAAGAAAAGGGAAACTTGTTGGAGCTGACAAGGATTTAAGGGCAGAGCTGCATGCAACATTTTCATATTGGTCAGTTTGGATGTCAATCTTGGGTACATGCTACTATGAGAAAGTTACGGGCTTTAAATTACTAGAAGGGAATTAGGAAAGTCAAGAAGTTTGTGGGAGTATGTGATGTTTGTCAACGACGCAAACTAGATTTGTGGTTTACCCATCCTTAGAGAGAGTTGTTTAAGTTGCTCAAGGTGCAACCTCACCCCCACATGTGTACAATATACTGCCCTTCGAGGGATGACCAAACTAAGGTGGTGACATGGTGTTTCTTAGTGTTATTTGAGGTGTATGGCATGAGGGAAGCCCAAAGAGTGGATGAAATGGATTTCTTTGGCTGAGTATTGGTATAAGAATAATTGTCACTCTTCCATTCACACTACTCCCTATGAAGTTGTTTATGGTCAATCACCAGCATTGCATATTCCATACATAACTGGAGAGTCACATATAGAAGTTGTTAATAAATCATTATCAACAAGAGAAGCAAACATCAATTTGCCAATATGTCACCTATATAGGGCTCAACACTTGGCTGATAAAAGTAAAGCTGGTAGAGAATTTGATGTGAGAACCTGGTTTATTTGAAGCTGCAACCACACTGGTAGGTGACATTCAAACTGGTAAGCACCACAAGCTGTCAACTAGGTTAGGGTAGGTAAGGGGCCTCATAGGTTCCCATTGCTTAGTCATGCTCAAGTTCGTCCGTTCTTTCATGTTTCACAACTTAAACAAAGTAGAGGAGATCTTAATCCCTTGGCTCCTTTCCCCACTTTGATGCTGATGGTTTGATCGCTGCTACACCTACTACAATTCTTGACAGAAAGCGTGGCATAAGAGAGAAAAGTGTTGCAATTTATATGTAAATTTAGTGGTCTAATGGTTGTTGAGGATGTCACTTGGGAGTTAACAAAATGACATTGCTCACATATTGTCACAGTTTAATATGGATCATCGAGAACAAGGATATTTTTATGAGGATGGATTGATAGAGTGCTGAGCACACTTAGTACACATATGAGGGGCACGTGATATTTGAGCTGGTTAGTTACAGACTTGAGCTAAGCTGGATTTGTTAGATTGGTTATTGCATAATCTATTATGTACTCCTCACTAACATCTAGTTGTAACTTGTATGAAGATCATTCATCAATTAGCTCAACACAATTCCTTCTTTATTCCCTTGCAATTTTCCTATTATAAAACTGATTATAATTTTTTACTTCTATATATTAAAAGCGACACTTTCTGCTGACAAAACTTGTTGTGCCTCAGATACGGAGCGTTGGTTTGGGAATTTTGTAGCTATGCAGCTGTCCACCTCTTCAATCTCACTCTTTCTCCTTACCTCGCTATCAGTCTTTTTCCTTTGCTCTCTCTGACTTTTCAAACCCATTACCCACCATCCACCACACGCAATAAAGCATAATGTTTGGCTATGTCCATAAGTACTACTAGACCACCCACATAAAGTTCAGATGGCCTAAAACCATCGATAACGGGTCGAATAACATCTAAAATGATTATCACTTGTTAATCCACTCAAGGCAGAAAGAACCTCCATGAACCATGCATTGACTAACCTCACCAAATATAATGAAAATAATAACAACAGTAATAAAAAAATGGAGAAATAGACAATGTCTAGCTTAGCTGAGCCTCTTAGTTTAAGCCAATGGCCGATCAGTTCCTACTCGACCACTAACTTCGGGGACTAATATTTGGGTAGGTCCACAAAGACCACTAGGCCAGCCCAATACCAAGGCCCATCAGCAAAACCAAACACTAATATTTGTCTCCACTATAAAAGAACAACTAAGGATGAGGTAATGGGCTCTCCTCTCTTCCTCTCTCTCTTCTCCTCTCAAAGATATTTTCTCCTGGTTAGCTTAGTAACGAAGCTTTGAGCTTCCCCTCTGAGATATCTCTAAACTCCACCACTGACTAAATCTTCGGAGGGGGTAATTTCCTCCCACCCCCGTAGGTTAGTTGTTGGCTTGTGCAGGTTCGGTGTCCGTCCATCGAGCCCAACGGTTATCCGAGGTCACCCCACGAAACACATAAAAAAACAATCTTTAATAACAAGCAATTTTCTCATTTGAACTTACATAACCTATCAAACACCAGCAATAATTGTGTTTTGTATCAGAATATTCAAAATGTACGGGGGAAAAAAAAAGGCAAGAGTACATTTACACATCACATGATCATTTTAAAATATTTAAATGGATAAGCTGTTTTTATAAGTTACCAATTTGGGTGTACATGTAACTCTTTCGGGTTGAGTATCTTTTAACATATACGTTTTCGATACGAATACTCTTAGGCCAAACTTTTCAAACCGTAAAATAAATAGGTCAGGAGTGTGTGGACGCAAATACAAATAGACATTAGACGATTTGTTTGCCAACTCTAGATACTCTTATTAATAATCATTAATCGACTAAATGTGTGAAGTAGTTTAACTCAATTGACATATTATTATTCCACAAATATTATTCCTCAAATACTTGAAATAACCTGACCCTAAGGGAGAACTTGCGCTATAGTTTAAGTAACATTGTGTGGCCCTTTAGGGACTCGACCGATCCCTTGGGTCTGCGTTCAAGTAACGTGCCTATTCCATGGAGATTTATCTGCTCGATTTTCTGGATCAAGGACCTGAAAGGTATGAAATAACTCGACCGTAAGGGAGAGTGACGAAGAGCGTCAGCGAGCCTGTCCCAGCAGACTACTGTTTAAGTAACGTTGTGCAGTCGACCTCTCAAAGGTCTATCTGGATCTCGTACGAGTTGTGCAGTCGACCTCTTAGAGTAAAGGACCATAAGGGAGCATTTGCCCTATGAGACGTAACGTTGTGCAATCGACTTCTTACGAGTTGTGCAGTCGACCTCTTCGAGTAAAGGTTTCGCACGAGGTGGTCTTTCAAGTGCAGAGCAACTCGACCGATGCCAGACCCAACCCCGATCCCACCATACTACTCTACTACCTATCAGTAGAAGGTGCCCCTTAAGAGGTCGACTGCACTCCGTTACATATCTTTCCCCACCAGACTATTTTAAGTAACAGAGCGAAAACGTAGTGCAGTTGACCTCTTAAAACGAAACTCGAGCGGCGATCCTTTCCCGGGGTGGATTAGATAAATATCCTACTCCACCGGGGTGGATTAGATAAATATCCTACCCCACCAAATTTTAAGTAACGTTGTATGGGAGACTTTAAGTAATGTGCCTTAAAAGGTCGACTCCACCACATTACGTCTCTTTCCCCACCAGACTATCTCGACATCTTAAGGAGACCTCTTAAAAGATATTAAAAATTAACTATATAACCTAAATCTAGCCCATGCATGCACCCGCGTGTCAACTAGTCATCAATAAAGCTTTACTTTCGATTTCCTCTTCTAAAATACTTGGGAAATCCTGAGCTAATGCTTTAATCTTTACTCAATACATTGATATCTGCGAAAGAACATACCACAATCTTGACAATTGAGGATGCCGCATCTCAGTTAGAAGTATGCAAAATTTGATTTCTCGCTATTCACAATCTACGGAGCATGAAACAACAATATGGTATTTTGATATTTTCCCTTCTCGTCAAAGCTCATTACTATAAGGTAAGAAATCATCCCTGTGAAAATTGAAAACTGTTGTCACTTCTGTAGGAATTTGGAATAGATACAAAGTTGACAATGCCTATGAACAGAATTTACTATTGCCACAACGGCATGTACAAGAGGCCAAATTTTTGGCTATTTGCAAACACGAAAAGGAATTAAAAATAAGTATTATCGTCAAAATGAAACAGCGAAAAACCCCAACCCAGACAAATGGAAAGAATCGTAAAGAATTTTAAGTATTCAACACCCAACATGCTTGCCACCAAATACCCAGTCATGAAATCTTCTCACCTGTAAAGCAGCATGAAATCATACAAGGCATCAGGATCATAATTAAATCAACCGAACGGTATCTTAACCTAAGATGCAGATCAGCGAACTAAATCTCAGGCACTTGCATGCTAGTTATGTTTCTATCAACATTGATGCAACTTAAGAGCACAAAAGCTTTATAGAAGGGTCTTTCACCCAAAAGCTGAAACTAAAGCTTGCAGCTATAGCTAGTTTGCCAAATATAGCATAAGTGAAACAATACAAGTGAAAAGTGATACTTTTGTACTACAAGTAATACTTTTTAAACAACAGTGATACATTTTAACTGAAATTTGATATTATCAACTATATCATAGAAATCAATCCATGAACCCGTCCTTTTTAAGAAAGTTTGAATTACGAGAACAAAATTTTATGAGCTATCACACTAGAGATCAGATAAGGAAATGTTATCTTATTATTAAGAAAAAGTACCTCAGATATGAAGAAAATCAACAAAATAAGAACTCAAAAGAGAGAAATGAGGTTCAGAAATGTAACCTTGGGTTCTCAATGAACGGAACTACCAAAATTGTATGGAGTATATATATGAGAATACTCCATCACGAGCAACAAAAACACTGTTTATTGTTACGACATCTTCAATGCCTGTTTTGTTTGTGCGAGTGCTGCAGGATGCATTCTACCTATAGCCACATTAAAGGTTTCTCCATGAAGGGCAGCACATGTTTGAAGGTTTTCCCTCACTGCATTTTCTAGTGACATCTGATTGATAGGATCAGAGGATTTGATCTACAATACGAAAGGCATATGCATCAATTTTAACTACAAAGTTTCTTCCCCTCAACAACTAAGTTGTTCAGCAGCTTTACCTGTCTCTTCCTGAACTCTTTACTTGGAATAGTTCCCTCAATTTGAGTCCTGATGGAAGTCATGTTATCACCACTGAATAAGAAAAACCAAACAGTAGAAGGTGATAGGACAAACAAGCTTAGCTAATGAATCTGCTACCTGGACTTCAAAATAAGCACATGGACAAATAACAAAGCGTACCTGGACTCTCCCTCTGATAAGTCATCATGACCACCTACTATCACACTGGTACAGACACTGAGTAGACAGGAATTTATCATCAGATTAAGACAAACATATTCTAGGGGACATAAAACTACAGATCTTGCATTTATTCATAGTACCTTAAGATCTGATCGAGTTTATCGAGGACTTGAGGCAACCTTAGAGACAGAATGATAGAAAGGGCTAAGCCAATAATCTTTCGCTGAATCGAAGTCATATTATCAACCTGCAAGGAATTGAGTACAAACTGAGTAAAGCATAGCAAATTATCTCTTGTTCTTCCAAAGAGCTAAAGGAAAACTTATTTCACCATCAGTCATTCTTTTAGTATATATAAACCAAAATCTAATCATGTCTAAAAGATTTCTTTAAAAAAAAGAAATTTTTTTTTTTTTTTGCTTAAAACCTTGAGGGGGTAGCTCAACTGGTAAGAGCTTTGAGATGTACTCTAGAGATCTCTAGTTCGAGTGCCCTTAGGGTCACTAGAGGTTTTCCTGGCTATTACCTTTAGGGCCCATGAGATTTTCAGGCATTGCTCGGATACCCATTTTATCCAAAAAAAAGAAAAAAAAGCAATTGCTCTGCAAACATTTCAGCAACATGAAACAACAATTTCATAGTGCTAGTTAAGAAGAGATTCAACACAAAAAACAAAAAAACGTTGGCTAGATCCCTTGCCAAGGCTGAGGAACATTGACCCTATTCATTTATCAATGGCAGAGTTTCCTTTAGACAGTTAGGTAACAATCAGGCACATTGATTGATGAAAGTCATGTTTACTGTGTATTGTCATGCTATATACAAACCAAACACATATAGTACGCCACGAATTATCAGTACCAATTTTGATAATTTGAATTGGGTTCATTGCGCAAAGACAAGGTGATAGAGAACCTCTCCAACTAAGGAAAAACTTCCCAACATTCAAATTGATTCTTCTGAAAAATAACATAGCATGAGGAGTTGTTACAGCCTAACTGCTTCAAAATTAAGAACCTTTTTTTTTTCTAACAAATTTATTAATAAGCTCAAAGAGCCAAAAGCATATGCTCCATCCTTATGAAGACAAAACAACACCATCACTAGGACACCTCTTCCGAACCACACAAAATCTTGCATTGTCCTTCAATTCTATTGGCATAATACTTGCATGTGTTAATTGATGTAGGATTTGGGGAGTATTAGATGATGAATTTGCTAATTAGCAATTTAATCGACTGATTGAGGTAACTCTTACGTCTATTAGCTTAAGGTTTCATTTGATATTAATTTGAGCTTCTATGTGTTTGATAATGGAAGTATGTGTAGTTGCTGAACCTATTCTTCTGTGTAAGAGATTGAGAATTGACCCCTAGGCAGTTAATTCAGGAATCTACAACTAAAGTATAAGCTATTTATTCGTGGAATACCCGAAAAAATAAGCTTTGGCTTATACACCAGGTCACGGGTTCGAGCCTCCTGGGGAGCACCTACACGAATTTATTCGTGGAATACCCGAGGCCGTGCGTTAGGAGGTGCCCTTGAGCCACGCCCAAGGAGGAAGGTCCTCCTTGCAGACACCAAAAAAAAAAAAAAAAAAGTATAAGCTATTTCACGTTTTACAAGCTGTCTAGTATTAGCATATCTAATTTAAGACAACACTCAAGTTCGGATTTGGTTAGACAAGAATTCTATGTTTCGTAGATGGCACCAATGTACTCCAAGCAGATGGTTATGTCTTGTATGAGACGAATGCCCACGTAGAGTGATTATGTTATCTATACTATTTTTGAGAAGAGGTATGCTTAAAGGTGTTGACATGAAGTTTAAGCAAGATTATTAGTGAGTTGAGTTTAAACTTATATTTTGTAAAGATAAAAATGAGTATAAAAGAGAACAAAATCTTTTGGTGGTGTCATCATTGAATTTGAGTAATATGTGAAACATTTATGAACGAAAAGTATACATAAAGCTTAAAAGAGTAGAGTAGAGTAGAGTTGATTATTGCATGTTTGTGATTTCATATGCTTTGATGACTTGAATAAAGTAGACTGTATTATTACATGAAACTACTTTAATCATTTGCGTTAGTTTTCTCAAGAAATATACAAGTACAGTTCAAAGGAAACTGGTAATGATGCAAGTGTATGTTCCAAGTACAATATGAGCATGTGAACAAATTCATGTTATGCTAAGATAAGTTTAGTGAGAATGATTTGAGTTATATGGATGAGTCCATATGATGTTATGAGATTGCATTAGAAATGACGTGTTAATTAAGCTATTAACTATTTAAAGTGAAAGATACGGCACTTGGGTAGTCTAGGAACCTTTGGGTACTAATGCTGTGTTAGTGAGACATCTTCTTACTTGAATTACGGCCCCCGAGATGTGGACAGTAACTCCACCCCCAGATGTGGCCAAAGATCCCAAATGTGGTCAAGAGTTTAAATGCCCCAAAAGTGGCAGTCCTTGGAACCTTTACTCCCTTTGCCAGACAAAAGATGATCCTCACAGCTAAGAGTAACTTATTGTGAAGGAACTCCACAGGGTAAGTCCATAAAATCAAAGTGTGTGAATTGAAAATCACTCCAATTACTTGTAATACCACGAGTTGATAGTAGACCCAAGTACTTCTCCAAATGATAAAATAACTTGATTGTAAGTAGTCACTAAAAAATTACCAGCAAGTTCTGGGCTAGCAAATCAATTAAATCAAGGAGCAGGGATCGAGTGTAGAGGTACTCAATATGTTGTCAGATTCTGCTCCAGCCTAACCTGGTAGCTTTGATGCAAGTCTGGGCATGTTATGGAACCAGATAGATTTTCTGGTAGCAGAAGTGATGGATTTGATGGTGACTTGTGTTGTGGTTGGTGATGGTAGTGACAAGTGATGTGCTAGGGTAATTTAGGCAGAAAACCATAAATAATGTCACGGACTGGACAAGTGACAAGTTCAAGAGTACCATTTCAATTAAAAAAAAAAAAAAAAAAAAAAAATGGAATTCCCGTTTTTGAAATGCCCAATAATAAGAATGCTACTATATCTTCAACTTCCCACCAATATTCTTGTAGGTTCACAGAACACGTGAATCGGATGCCAGCACTTTTAAAGGAACAATCCAAAAGGAGAGGAGAAAAAAAAAAAATCGAAAGAAAAGAACTTCATGAAATCCTGCAAACATCTCTGTCTTCCTCTCCTCTATAGATTGAGAATTGCTGAATGTTAACTTCACTATAAGTTGACGACATTGTGAGATAGTTATTCGCAAATAAATTGTTGGCTCTTTGTAATTTGGTTACCCTAATTCGGTACTTTTTCATTTTTGAAGATAGATCCATTTCTATTACTTTCTCTTCAAATTCTAGGATTTGATTTCCACATGTAAATGTGATGGGTATTAAAGATGCGTTTGACTAATTGTCTCAATATCGGTAAGTTTTTTGGTTGATTACAAGAGATGCTGCCATAAACTTCCCCCTCTCACTACCCACACATGAAATATAAGAAAACGGAAGGAATAAAACACTTTAAACTACTTTTTCAAATTACGACAAAATGCGAAGATCCCATTTCTCAATTGGTTTCTCTATATGAAGCAATAGAAGCAGCAAACATAAACTTGATCCATCATTTGGTTTGTCATCTATCCAGTCTAATCCTGTAAATGTCCATGAATGTGCCTATATAAGAGACCATGACACCAAGAGTTCTTTGAGATAAGTGCAGAGAGTTGAGCCTCCTCAACCCCCACCTCCCCTCCCAAACCAAACCAAAGGAAAGAAGAAAAAACCCTCTCCTGAACTTATGATTTTCCTTTTTGGAATGAAAAAGCTTGTATCAATGAAAAACAGAAAGTACAGTAGCTAACATACTCCCTCCGTCCCACTATTACGTTTTCAAACCACCAAATTTTTTGTCCCACCATTACCTTTCCAAACCAAATAAACCCCCATATCATCCCTAAATTAACCCTCCACTATCTAAAAAATACAATAAAAAACTCTTTTTTCTCTATTCAATCACCCTCTCGCCAATCACTCTCTCTCTTCTAATTTTATATCTCTCTCACAACCAATTATTATATTCTCTCTATTTCACACGGGCAAAAATGGCTAAAATTTTCCTCCTAAATTCTTGTGCCAATTTTGGTTTGGAAACGTAATAGCAGGACGGAGGGAGTATTATATTAATGGAAAAACCCTCTCCTAATTAAAATGGGACAGCTACATATTATTTTGCCATGTAATACAGAAAAAAAGAATTCAGAAGACATTGTACTATCCAATAGAAAAAAATGCACATTTTACTGACCTTCTCTAGCCATATATCAACCAGACAAAGAAGTATGTTTTCCTCAACTGGGAAACCAGCACCTTGGAGGAGTAGCAAAAGTGAAGGCTCTGTGGTTAACTGTGCAAGGTAATTGGTATTCATCACTAAAATCCTTGCCAAGATGGCAGCTGAGGATGACTTTACAGCTGTTTTAGAGGGATCGCGATCATCTCCTCCACACAGGCAGATAACAACCAATTTCTGGATACATATCAAGGTGCAGATCAAAATTAATTATGGGATTATGAAACAATGCTGCAATAAGTTATAAGCAAAAGACATAACCACCTGAAGAGTACTGCTGATGAGTGGAGGTACTTCCAGAGGATAGCACTGCATGACAAAGTGTAGACTATTATTTACAGTAAAAGTAAAGCAGATATATCTAATTTGCATTCCTAAATTAATTGCAACAAATACTAGGATTGTTGCATTGTAGGGGGGAAAAAATAGTTCACAGCACTGCTTAATGCTCATCATACAGCATCGTAAGGCATGTCATCATACAGCATCGTAAGGCATGGCGCAACTAAAATATCAGACAAGTCAGCAACTTTGAAGCCATCCCCAACTGCTGAAGACCATTTGACTGAATCCAATAGTTTTTCTTTTCTTTTCTTTGGGAAAGTAAGATTGACTTTCACAAAGACTGTAAGCAGATTAAGAGAACATTTTTGGGAAAACAAACTTCAAACAAGGAGACAAGGATCATCAGAAAGGAACGCGATGAAAAGGCATCATAATGTGATTCCAGTAGTGGAGCGGGGGAAATGCACAAACAGGACCAAAATCTGAGCATGCATAGTTGTAGACTTAATATGTTCCCCATTGGGAACACCAACTTCAAACCCTGTTCATTGGTTTCAGCATGTTATCTTCCTCCATGCCTCCAAAATTGATATGTACTTGTTGATTAGCCAGCTGGAATGTGCAGAGGTGCATCTTCCGTAGTGCCACCCTCTTGTGTACCACTTCCTATGACTATAACCAATATTATTTTCTTCACTCTGCTTCGCAGTACATCCAATGTCAGGCTATTGTAAAATACAAGTGCCTTGCAAATGAATGGTAAAGGTTTCAGAAGTATGAGACTCCTCTTCCCATCTTCCATCCACACCTTTGATCTACCTCATGCACTCCAATAGGAAATCCCTACCTTCAAAATGGATTCTTCATTCTCAACAGAGCTAAGCTCATAATCAGAACTGATACCGTTAGCCCCGGGGGGGGGGGGGGGGGGGGGGGGGGGGGGGGGGNCCCCCCCCCCCCCAACCTCCCAAAAAATTAAAAATTAAAAATTAAGAGAGAAGCACCGTGATTGAGTCTTAGCTCTTTTATTCCCCGCAAAGGCCGTTCTACTATTCTACCCTTTTAATGCTCAAGACAGGGATGCAAAAACCATTTGTTGGGGCTTGCATACCTACTATCTGCTGACACCTTGGCACAACATCCCCAGAGTCATACTACACAACCCACCATAATGCACATAAAATTTTGTTGATGTATCAAATTTCAAATCATGGACAACTATTTAAATTGAGGGTCAATTACCTGCACTAGAATCTCAATGACTGGAAGTACTGTCAAAAGGCCTCTATCATTTACATTCCCAACAATCATATCCAGAAGCTTAGCTACACCAGAGGCATGCCGACTCAAGAACTCAGTTCCACCCAAAATTATGTAATCCTCAATAATTTCAACAGCAACCTACATTTGAAGTCCCATTACAAATAATAAGGAAGACAATGTAACCAATCAACATAATCCACAAGACCCCCTCAACAATGACACTGACAGAAACAGCAAGTGCGAGCCCTGCCGTTGTCAAGATCCACAAGCAAACCGAATCATTCAGATAATCTCACCTTGAGGTGATCAAAACTTCTTTCAATGATATCCACAAGACAGGGGAAGAAATCCAACAACTGTGGAACCATTGACGGTGCATAAGTCAGGGTAGCCTCCCACAACTGCGAGGAAATATCAACACCATGTACATTACAAGAATTGAACGGACTACGTTAACCACCAAATGGGAAGGAAGAAAGAATTGCCTCACCAGCATGCTGTCCTCCAGAAGATTGAGCTCATCTGGACCGTTCACATCTATTCCTCGTTGCAGAATGGGCAGTAAGATGTTGTAGCAAATAGGTGACTGATAACCAAGAGCCATGACAAAGTTCCTCAGTGCAATAAGAAGCTGCATTTGCAGAAGACTTTCTCCAGCAGATTCTTCCCAGACCTAGAAATGAGAGAAGTATAGACTTTCAAATAGAAAACACTCCCACATACATATAGAAGATCCAACATGTAAACTGAGAGCACTTTCTATTTTGACAAGATTACTTACAACAGGATGACATATTCTAAACAGTGTTGAACTTGTATGTCTCAGAAATAATTTCAGGACGAAAATAGTTAAACTGGTATATAGGGCTCCATAGTGAGAATTTTAATACACAAGTAGAAGATAAGACGGATGGAACCAACTTCAGGGATTGAACCTCTCTTCAATACTCAGTTTGCTGCTCCATCAATAAAGATTAGCTTCCTGATTGATAATGTAAAAGGCTAATAGATTAAGACTAGCTAAATGATCCAGATTTGGGCTGCAAGAAGTTCTTCCTTTGTCTATGCATGTGTGTGTTCCGAGCCTTCCTATTTAACACGAGGGTTCCATCTTCACTTGGATAGACGTTTTAGATGGTTTGCAGCATTTAAAGTGTGGTGGAATCTTTGTGTGGAGAAATTCTAGACTCTTTTGGCATAATACATATTGATTAACCTTGAAATGTTCAGTCCCAGATGGGATTAGCTTCTTTCAAAGAAAGCTTTAGTGGTGAACAGAGAGACATCAAGCAAATAGCAATTAAAAAATTGGACTCTACTATCTTGAGATGTTATCCTGATTGATTTGCGTAGTCGAAGCAGTCCACAAACTGAAGTAGTTATTATTCAACAAACAAGATGAACCTGAAAGGAAATGCTTCATTCACACACATCTTTTGAATGTATGCCATAATGAATGTCACGTAATATGGGATGGAGAAAAATAAATATCATTACTTAATATATTCCACAATTAAAAGAATACTTCCATATCCTTTTATCTTGCTGATCACATATGCACATTCCACAAGATTCACAAGATTGGCCAAACTGTTATATTTTAAGACATTAAGTGGACTAAATCATATCAATAAACAAAAATAATAAGCAATGTTATATCAAACAAAACAAATAAAAAAAAAGAAGCAATAAATATATTGAAATTCCCATCAGTTGATCTTACGGAGACCCATTGACTATAAATGAGAGTCTCTGTGTGTGTATATATGAAAAGAGATTGACAATATAAATTCCTGTATGATGAACATATAGCTCTTTCAAAGGAGGATCAGATTTAAACACAGTGGCGCATTGAAGTTATTTGTAGTCTCTACCGTTGCTTCGATCTAGTTACCAACTAAAGCAAGAATTTACTGAAAGATTCAAACGATACCTTCTGGAAAAACTGTACCAACTTGTCCGCATATGGAATGACTTGACCAATATGTCCAAGCAGGACAGAGATCAAATTTAAAACCTGGACCTGATAGAAGAGGAATGAGAATAGCAGGACCGAGTGAGAAATTTTTTTCTGAATCAGTAGTTTCTAAACTTAGATAAATTTCAAAGAAGTAAAAAGTCTGTAACCAAGATTTTCTGAGTTACTCATGGCTCTTCATAAGTCAGGTAATCTGACAGAAGTAACTAGGATTAAACACGAAGCTTTTTAGCATTTTCAATTATTACTTGAAAAACAACCATATGATGCAGTTAATAACCATCGTGGGTAGGCTGCTAGACACTCTCAATCAGGTCCCTCCCTAGAGAAGAAAGGCGTGGAGAATGAAAAAACAAAAGCTCAAAGCTGGTCCAGAGTGGGATAAATTTTCTGAGAACATATGCTATTGACAATTTTATTAGATAACAACAGAGATATCATTAATAAGGAGGTAACACAAGAGGACCAAGTTCCCTCACAAGAATATGAAATCAAGTACAGCAAGGACTGAAAACAAAAGCTGGTCTACTACTGGTCAGTATGTGTGAGTGATCCCAGGTTAAACATTATGCCCAGAACAAAAAAATATAACACACACACACACACACACACACACACACACACACACACACACACACACAAAGGGGGGAGAAAGAAATGAAACCCGCATGTTGCTCATGCTCACTAGAACTATCAACATCTTCATTTAAAGAGCATTCCTTTACACAAGCAAATTGCCACCTAACTTAATCATAATATCTAAATAAAGATTGTGAATTTTTTTCCCTGAAATTGAAACCGATGAACCATTGGATAAAAGCAGATCTCTTTTAGATAAGATAAAGCATATTTTAAGGAAAAACAGCAGTCCAGTATTAAGAGGACTAA
The DNA here is from genome assembly GCA_030267885.1 of Mesembryanthemum crystallinum. Classification (NCBI taxonomy): domain Eukaryota; kingdom Viridiplantae; phylum Streptophyta; class Magnoliopsida; order Caryophyllales; family Aizoaceae; genus Mesembryanthemum; species Mesembryanthemum crystallinum. The sequence continues at coordinate 15,716 of BSSO01000738.1, forward strand.
GAGTCCTCTAAAAACAAACTAGTTACAAATCAGCTCAATGTCGAGCAATCTGTACATAAAAGGAACAGACTCCAGGAAGCCTACCAACCGATGGTTGACAGGAACACCTCAGTTGACCCAAATCACATACAGAGAGAACCTAGAGAGAGAATGGCTAAATCTAGTGCTCCTTCTTAGACCTAAAAACTTGAGACATGAGAAACACTAAAATATTTGAGAAACAAAGTCATACCTACATTAAAATATGGAAGTCGTGCTAAACATGTGGCAAGTAACCATCTAGAAGTGCATAAACGCCTATTTCCTTTTTACTAATGCAAGAAACTGAGAATATTTTCTCATCCTAAAAGTTGTCAAACAAGATGAATTTTAAACTCAGACATTATTATTTAGACAACAACAACGACCCAGTAATAGGCAGGGTCAGGGGGAGGTCCATATATACGCAACCTTACTTTAACAAGTAACAATGCGGTTTCCGAAAGACTCACAAAGACCATTTTTTAAAAAAAATAAAAAAATAAGGCAAAACAAATTGACAAATAAAGAGGTAAATATACCACATATTAAACTAATAATAATATATTGAAAAAAAAAAAAGAAGTTATTTACCTTACCTATAACAAGTAGAGAGTCTGTTTTCGAAAGACCCACAAAAACCATTTTTTTTAAATAAGGCAAAACAAAGAGACAAATAAAGAGACGAATATGCCAAATGTTAAGCAAATTGACATTAATATTTAGACACACTTGGTTAATTTGAAACACAAATTAGTAAGACTCTACTGTAATAGTTGGATAATAAAAAAGTGAATTTCGTATATTAGAAAATCCTATCATTGCAATTCTAAACAAAACCCAATCCCCATATATTTGATGTATACTTATTCCACCAGTGCCAACTTCGAGCATGCATCCGCCAGAGCAACCATGATCAAGGGTCAAAACACTAGAGAGTTGAAATAAGCAGTACATGTAGGATCATGGGAAAATAGAAGAAAATCTACTTCCTTTTAAAGAATTTTTACCTTAGAGTCAAACTCCTGGACTTCCTCGACCAAAGTAAAACACAAATCCCAACACACTGGAAGAAGATTCGCAAAGTCCTTCTCAGAGAAATTGGAGTCCTCTATAAGTAGGCATAAAGTTCTACATGCTGCCAGCTGAATAAAGGAAACAAAACCCTAATCAACAATCTGTTATTCTGAAATCAATGTGCACTGAAGAAGACAGTAAAAACTGTAGCAACCAGCTGGAGATAAAGAATTAGCTATTGCTGCTGGGAGTAGGGTTCCATACCCTGACAGCAAGGTCTCTATCCTGTAGGAGCTTGATAGCAGCACAGTACACCTGTCTCTTCGTATCATCCTTTATCTGCCAAGATGGCCATAAGCATTAGTAAAAGAAAGAGTCAATTGTGCTGAGAAGATTCAGAGGATTAAACTAAGGACGCAACTAAGATGTGCCTCCTTAGACATTGATTGTAAAGCCTAAACCTTTTGTTTTTTGTTCTTAAATCCTTTATTTTTAGGATAACTTGGGTATCAAGGTTTTGCTCGAATAATCCCATCGGCCCTACTGTTAACGTCTATAAAAAATTCGAATGGCTAAAGGGGACTCGAACTAGGGACTTCTGGAATAGATCTCGAAGTTCTTACCAATTGAGCTCCCACTCAGGATTTTGTTGAATCATACCATATATATTAAGTAATCCCTCCGTTCCCCTAAAACCTTTACATGGCCAAAACTAGAAGGGCATATTGGGTGAAAAGTCTATCAAAACCTTCTACTTCTCTCTCATCCTTTTTAAACATTGTAAATTAAACACTAGTCCAAGGGCAAAAGGGAAGTCTTACACCAAACAAAATTCCTAAATCTACGTGTTTCGATGTAAAGGTTTTAGTGGAACAGAGGGAGTATCAATTATACACCCACCTTTTGTTAGACAGAGTCCGGCAACCTTACATGAACGGATCACCCAAATAAAATATTCATACATGAAAGGAACACCCTAATAGTGTTGGAATATTATTCTGCAAATTGTTTTTGCTCCATAATTTCTGTTCATGTTCTGTTATGCAAGTGGCTAGAATTTCTTAGCAAATATGACAGCTCATTAGATGTATTAAGTAGTCACAAGGAGGTTGTATAATCCACTGCTTGTACTAATTTCTCTCTCCTACTCTACTAATTTGAACATAATAGAGAATCTTCTGCCTATTTCTCTCTCCGACTCCCTGTCTCTCTCACTTCACAACCTTTCCCTTCCAATTCACTCTTTCTTTCTCAACTTCAATCATGAACATCATGGTTGGAAGATTATTTTCTTCTCCTTATTTATGTCCCATGTTCTGTTATGCAAATGGCTAGATTGTTAGCATATTTAACAGCTTATTAAGGAAGCCATAAGGAGGTTGTTTATAAGCCACTGCTTGTACAGTTTTGCACGACTAATTTGAACAGAAAAGAAAATCTCATCCATCCATCCATCCCTTCCACTTCGTTTTTTCTTCCTCAACTTCAGTCAAGATTATCAAGGGATGTATTACCATACTTGCGAAGTTTATATAAAAGGATCATTGACCTCAATGCTGATTTAACGAAAGTGAAATAGTAGGAGAGAACACAATAAAACATGTTCCATTTTTTCTTTAAAACATTCCTTAAACTTGACAAGGAATTTGGGACAGAGAAGCAGGAAATGATTCACACAATCATGGTGTTCCTTTTTCTTTTTCTTTTTTTTAAATAGGAATCACAATCACGGTATTCAATATAAAACAAAATGGATTCTAAGACAAATCCTAAATGGAAAACCAAATCTAAAAGATTGAAATCATTATGGGATGTTCGAAATGAGAAACTAAGACAATAGTCCTGTGAAGTTCAGTAAATAAATTCTACAATCTAAATCTGACACCTCACTTCATAGAACCATTTGAAGAAATACAAGCAATTCATGTCATTACCTCAGAAACCCATTGACCTAGAATCAATGCAACTTTTCGATGGATGATACGCATGTTGGGATGATCATTCGTCATTTCGAGAGACAATGCACCGTCAAACCTGAGCCAATCACAAATCATGGCCGATTGGTGTTAATGCTAACATATCCAATAATTTAGGAGCATTAGATTAGCTATATGATATAAGCATTTCTTCTTGGGGGGGGGGGGGGGACTTTTTATTTCGATAAGAACAAGTTTTTACTAAACTAACAGAAAAGTAATTAAAGCTTATGAGGACAAGAAGTCCTCAAAGAAAAGTCAGATTACAAGGATCCCCAGTGCCTATAGACATAAGAAAGCGTTGCTCCTCTAAATGCCCCAATTGCCTTGAGCCAAAACAAAATTAGATACAGCACCAGATCCCTAAATCAGTAGATTGGGTAAGCCAGTAGACTGCCGAAGAGTTATAGGCAAGCCACAAACACTAAAGAAGCACCATAATAGCACACTACTAAAGCAACATTCTTTCCCCCTCCCTAATCTTACACGCTGCACTTGCAGTTGCTGGACAAAAGTAGGGCAAATCCAACACTCACTGATAGCACAAAGTCTACCCCATAATGAGTGTGCCATATCACATTGCAAGACGAGGTGAGAGCACGCCTCACTATCCCATTGGCACATCACACAAACAATCTGGAGAGAGGGTCAAGCCAAGTTATCGCTCTCCTTGCAACATATCATTAGTCTCACCTTGCCTAGAGTAATGGCCCAAATAATGGCCTATTTGACAACTTGTCGTTTCCCCGTGCCTGTCTCCATCCCCATTTGCGTTTATGTCCTTGTTTCGTTGTGACATAGCAAATAAGTTTATCATTTAAATGGGAAAGGGAAATAATTAATGGTGCCCTTGTGGTTTGAGGTTTTCTCTGACATTTTTTTTTTTTAATTATCAGATGCCCTTCAACTATTCTCATTGGTCATCACATGACCATTATGTTATATTTGCCGTTAGCTTTTGGTTACAACTTACTAGATTTGGCATGTAAATTTCTCTCATTAATTCGAAAATTTGCCCATCTAATATATTACAAATTTTGAAGATTTTTCCCCATTTTTCACCTTCCATCAATTTATATTTTTGACCCATTACCTCCATCTTTCTCCAATCCCCATTAAAAAAATGGAGGGAAAAATTATACCACATAGGAAGATTTTTGAATTGTGGAGAGAGAAATTACATGCCAACACTTCCTTTACAATAGTTAATAAAAATATCCATCACTAATTAAAAATAAAAAAAACCACAAGGGCACCATACATATCAATGGGCAAAAAAAAATTTAATAAATAAAAATAAAAAATACAAGTTGTGGCCACTTTTTATGATTACGATGGGGTAGGTGCATTGCTGTCACACTAACATAAGTTGGAAGTATTGGTAGTTATTTTGGAAGTTAGGATTGTTTTTGTTGCTTCGGCTGTAGCTGTAGTTCAAATTACTAGCGTTAAATTTTCCAAAACTAAAATAAAATAAATTGTTGATAATTTAACTATAAACAATAGGGCTGCTTTACTCAATCAAGCCTGGAATCAAACAACACAACTAATCAACTTTAAAATCAAGAAACCAACATGCTCGAATTGCTATACTTTGGCAGGACTGGAAGACGACATTCACTTCACAGGTCACCTCATTCCTTCCCTTGGTTACATACAATGTTGCCAATGAGGGATAAAACATAGGTTTCAGGAAGAATCTTGGACAAGGGATCTGGTGTACTCCATTATATATTTATATTCTCATCTTTTCAGGTTATCTAAACTCCATAATGCTTTTATTCTGATTTGTGGTTCAGCAATGGACATACTTATCTCTTAGAATTTCAATTTGAGATAAATTTTCAAGATTGGGAAACTGGAGGTAAGCAACGAATTTGCTGGGTTTACTAGACCAAAGGGTTAAATAAGTTGATATTTCAAAGAGCTTCTCCTTCTCCTGTCACTCTTTGGCTATGTTTGGCATCAAAAGCTACCTTTTGGCAGCTTTTGAGCAAAAGATACAGCTTGAAGCTTGCAGCTTGTTCTTTTTTCTCTCAGCTACCAAACAAGATTTGAAGTACCAGCTACAGCTATAGCTCACAGCTACAGTTGATTTTGAAAGCTACCCATAACAGCTTTTACTTGACAGCTAGATTTTTTGAGTAAAAGCTACAGTTTGAAACTTGCAACTTGTTCTTTTTCTCTCAGCTACCAAGCAAGATTCGAAGCAACAGTTACAGCTCCTACTCACAGCTACAGCTAATTTTGCTAAACATAGCCTTTATATAACCACTTGCACAAATACTTTGTTTCTATTACTTTCCCCATAGCAAAAGGTATTTGGAAGGCAGCCCTATATAGGGAGATAGCTTTTGTTTGAGGTACAACTTAGGATGGAATCAATGCTAATGACAGGTCGCACGTCCAGATAGAACTATTTCTCCCAGTGTTTGTATGATGTATATGAGCAAAGAATCAACTCTTTGTGCATTGTCCGTTGATTTAAGGTAATTTTTTGGATAAGAAAACTCATGTATTAACATAACACACAAACTACCTGAGAAGACAAGCTGTCCTCTAGATGTTGTCTAATTACAAAATAGTGCAATTACGTTGGACCTCCAAAAGAGAGTAGTTCCAAAAAGCCCCTAGCCTATAACAAGCTAGAAAAGTCACACAATGCCATCACAACTTTGCAGAATATCCCAAACAAGAGAACTCCGGTGCATTCCTTTAATCAAATACAGTATAAACTTGCAAAGAGAGGATTACGCCACAGGATCTGCTTCTTTTTCCTTCCAATGAATCCCCCGAATAGTACCTTTAGGTAATTGAGGAACTAAAAGGGCAAACCATAGCCTCCTCGCTCAATTCCATACAACTTACCGCAATGGAAACATGCCACTGGACAATGCAAGAATAAATGAGATGTTGTCTCACTACTAGCCCAGCAAAATGCGCACATATCAAAAGAATTGGCAACCCCAAGCCTTCATCTCTAGCGCATATCATTTTTCTTAGTGCCAGTGTCCAAGTAAACATCCATACCTGCAGCCGTGCTTTTTCCTTCCAAAGAAAGTAGACGATAGGGAACTCAGGATGCTGTGAAGATGCCCCCAAACAACAAAGGAATGACTTACAAGAAAGATCTCTTGTTGAATAATCCTCCACACTCGAGAGTCTTCTCTGTCTTGTAGTTGTATTGTTTTAAAATAACAAGATCATGTAGTCTGCCGGAAGTGCAAATCTGATGAATTGTCATGGTAAAAAGTAGTTACTGGAGCATCATGAAAGCATGATAGGTGACACAACCAGGGAAATCTCGTACAACATGGCTGTTCATCCTTCCACACATCCTCCCAATATTGAATCCTAGAAGTACTCCCTAGCGGAAAAAAACAAAAAAGACACCTGAAACAAATTTCCACAGGCAAGATTGAATGGCACCCGCTCATGCTTGAGCATCTCGTCCATATTTGCCAGACCTTACTCCTGATAATCTGATGCCACAGCGTACCAGTTTCAAGTGAAAATTGCCACAGCCACTTTCGTACCGAAGCAGCATTTCGAAGCACCAACAACTAACACCTAAACACCCCTCCTCCTTAGGCCTGCACACTAGATCCCAACTGACTAATTGATTTCTTTTTCCCCATCCGCACCCAACCACAGGATATACTGCTTCATTCCCTTAATCTGTTTGGCTACAGTCACTGGATCTTAAACAAAGAAAGATAATACGATGGAATACTGGACAGGCACGCACGACTATAAAATCATTATCATGCCCCCACTGAGAAGTATACCTTCTTCCATCCACTGTCTCAAATGAGGAAATCGTGAACAAAAGTACCTCACAAATTCTAACTAAAATTAAAAACAATATAAAACCTTAATATTATGTCAACAATGAAGGAATATTAAGTTTGAATGATACAAATTTATAAAGTGTATTCAAGTGAACCAGCGCACAGGTCTCGGGTAGTAGCAATAGATAGTAGCCATTAATGGTTAAGATATATTTTTCATGTCTACTGCTGAAGCGAAAAGCATACACTCTAGAATGCCAGCAGCATATCAAATAAAATCTTCTGGCAGTGCTAGAAACAGTTAAGAAATTCAGAAAATTAATGCCCAGAACACCTCACAGTCCAGTCCTCTGCTTCGGCATTTATATAAAGTAAAAGTAGGGTAGCTTTTCAGAGAAGAAGATGTGATTTTCCGATAGTATAATACAGACCTTATAAAGACAGTTGGAGGAACATACGAAGAGAAAAGTCAAAGAGGATAGCAATCTCCATGGTTTTACAGGACTAAGAATTGCGTACAGTTCTAATGGAAGATATTTCTTTCAATAGGGTAAGCACTGTCATGCTTACCAAGAATTGGGACAATAGGAACCATAAAGTTGAAGATCCATAGATAGGGAGTGCAGATATCAACAAATCTTACCATTCTTTGAAGCTTAGGTAGTTTGAAAGTTCATAATAAACATATGCTGCAGCAGCGTAAGCAGCATCTTTGAGAAGCAACTGTGGAGTAATTTCAGTTACTGAAGTAGGGCAACCATTCATTGCTTCATGAAGAATGGAGACTACTACAGGACCTAGGAGCTGCAAACAATTATTTTAATGTAAACATCACAAAAGCATCTCATTTTCTGCAATCATCAAACTTGCTAGAGTATCAAAGTAAACAACCTAGATGAAAGTGGTAGTTTAATGAGTGATAAAACTTCACCTACTTGGCTATACTTATGAAATAGAACGATGTAAAGAGCTTCAGCACAGGGCCTTAGCTTCTCAGTCCACTGGATCATATCTTGTTCATGATGGAATCCTTCAGGGTTTTGATTCCACTCTTCCAAATCACTTGCTGATAAAACAAAATACCTGCGCAATATTACAATCTTACTCAGAGTAATAAAGCTGATAATTATTGAAGACCATGAGGTAAATATTCAGTATGACATGGATTGCTATTGATGCAGGGTTTTATGATCTGTTGGAAAGTATCTTCTTTCTATGCAGCATTGCTTTTATGATGATGAGAGACAGGGCATACTAATCTGAGAAAGCATAAAAGAAACAAGGTCAGAAGACAAACCCACTGAATGCATCCACCAATATTATACAACAGAACTAATGTGCATGAATCATGATCCAGTTTTGCAGTCAGGTGTGAATTCACAAAATGAGGATAACAGATTAAGCATGGAGTCATTTTTATATAATTTCCACTGATCCGAAACTAATAATCTGTGACAGTAAAAGCTATAGTTAAACTTCTAAAGATAAATGTTTTAGGGAAAATTTCAGTCCGGTGACCTTAGGTATTGGCTTATTACACTTAGGTGACTTGAGGTTTACCTAATATCTTTGAGGTGACCTGTTTTTAAATTAAATATCAGTTAGGCGACCTACAGCGCATTTCCGGCCATCGGAAGCTGAAGTGGACTATACTTTTCAGATATAATAAGTACTATTTCAAAATTGATGACCAAAATACCCCTATCTTTTAGACCTTTTTACAAGTGATTTAAATANAAAAAAAGAAGTAACCTGTTTACTTTTTTTATTTTTTTAAGCTTTAATAAATCTAATTAACCTTTTATATTTTCTTTACCATTTTTTTTTAGGTTAGCAGTGTTAAAATCGTGCCAAAACCGCACATATAAGTAGGGGTAAATAAGATATTGTACAACTCCGATGACCGGAAAATTAACTTTCGTTAAAGTTTACAAAATAGGCCACCTCAAAGATATTAGGTAAACCTCGAGTAACCTATGTGTAATAAGCCAATACCTCAGGTCACCGGATTGAAATTTTCCCTATTGTTTAAGTGGTTGTACTCCATCACTTATAGGCCAATCACTATCCTCGCATTTTTCTGATGTGGGACTTGCGGTGTTACAAATTCCCCCACTCAAAGAAAGCAATGTTCTCATTGCGTCTTGGGCTCTCATATGGCCCAGAATCCACCCTTGCAAGTGGCTGCTTACTTGGGCTCTACAGTCGAACAGGCTCAACTCTGATACCAACTGTAACAGGTTAGCCCAACTACCGTCGCAACACAACCCACGACGGTGGGAAGTCCCCCAATGGGGTCATAGAAGAGGCCACTTAAGCCCAAAAGGGAAAGGTCTTGTTGTTTATGTAGTCGGATTCCATCACTTATCACCAATCACAATTCTCACATTTTTCCGATGTAGGACTTGGAACGTTACAAAGGCTTTCTTCTCTCTTACCCACCCACACAAAACCCTTACCTTAAACTCTCCCCATCAAGACTCAACCCCCTTCACGAAGGAGAACAAACCCAACAAAACTCTTAAAAGTTAAAACCCAACTTGTTTCCGACAAGAATTGGTTGTCGAACCGCCATCGAGCCTCCGTCAAACCGATGCCAAGCCGCCATCAAGCCCAGACCATGTGCCCGTGGCCCTGGGATCAGGTTGGGAGAGAGCAAGGAGCTTGAAGAAAGAGAAAATGAGAGAGAATTGACAAGGATAGGGATGATGTTAAGAAGTGAAAGTTATTGTGGGAAAATCGCTACGGGAAGTGGCGTTTTACCTTACAAAAAGCACCATCTCGTGGCATTTTTTGTTCCATTATAACTTCGTTAGTTTATGCTCATGAGGACATTAGTTTGAGTAATATTTTTTAATGAAGCATAATTTGAGTGTTATTTTTTTCAAATCCGTACACTACGAAATCACACTAGAAGTACCACTCCACTAACCCCATAATCTTATTTTAATATTACTATCAAATCCAAGGGCAAAAAGTGAAAACTTCATACACTTCCATTCTTCTCTAGATATTGTAAAAATAGTGAAATGTTAACATAATAGTGAGACGGACGGAGTAATTTATAATGGCCATCAAGTGGTTGTCCTTGAATCTTTTAATTTTCACTGTATAATATGCGTTCATGCATATCATTTATTAGGTTTGGTTGAAGTTAAAGACACTTTTGATTCAACAAAATTAATGAGTATGATTTTTTTGACTATGGTTGCAACTCAAGATAATTTTATTAATTAATTTATTTATTTTTGTGCTAGCGAGGGAACTTCCTTCCTCCCTGGGCGTGGCTAAAGGGCACCTCTAACACACGGCGTCCGGTTATTCCTCTTTTGATCAAACTTTCAATGTTTCCACAACCACCATTTAGGCATAGCAATAGAAGAAGTCCGCCATCATTAGGACCACATAATAAGGTAACCACCAACTACGCCACAAAGTATTGTTTTCACATTTCTCTTTTCGAATGCATATTAGATAACTTAATTTATATGAATAATTAAGGTTTGTTTGGAAATTTCAACTAGCTATTCGACAAAAGCTACAACGTTTGGCTTTATTTTCCATTCTTGACTATCAAATAGTTTGCCACATTATTAGTTTAACAAATCTACCCGTGCTAGTTTGCAAATTTTGCTAACAAACGGCTAAATTATTACGTTTTTTTACCAACTTTTAACTTAATTTTGCCGAGTATAACCAAAGTTCATAGTCCTTTTATTTGGGAATTATACTTTTTTACATTTAAACAAAATGTTTGCATCCTTTGACATTGTTTTGAGGAATACAATAATGCAATTTATTTCTGATTGACATGATACAAAAGGCGAGTTTGACCAAGATACTAAAAAATAGAAAATTACTTGCCATGCCAATAGTTATTACGAGTATTTTACATTTGTTGATATATATGTGTTTCATTGATATAAATTTAAATATGAATGATAATAATATAGCACGAATAACAAATAGTAACATTGATGTCATATCTCATAGGTTCAAACACCGGAAGAACTAGATGACAATAGTATACACCAAACAACAAATATGGTACTTCCTTCGTCCCGTAATTACACTGTTAAACCGATTCTGAAGCGGAGTTCCAAGATAAATTGTTTAGGTTAGTTGCTTCACTTTTGCCCTTGAAATTGATTGAGTATTATAATATGAGTGGATATTTGTCCATTCGTTTTCTGATATAGGAGTGTCAGAGAGTAGGGGGTATGTTCGACAATGTACAAAATGTTATATGGAAAGAATTAATTTGTAAATGTAATAGTGGGACAAATAAAATGAGATTTGTATACTGTTGAATTATTGGTTTTGATGATAACAAACATGTGAGCTTAATTGTGTGCTAATGTGCTGCAAGATTGGTTTGTTTGTTTTGAAGGTTAACCAGGTTGTTGATGGTTGAACCTTGGTGCATATTGAAGATCAAGTGAAGCATGAAATCTTTGGTAGTAGAGCTTTAAATTTTGTATCTTTAGACTTCTTGTGAGTGCTATATCTGCTTTGGAAATATTAGAGTTACATTTGATTAAGTATGGAAATTATGTGTCAATGGTTATGATTTGAGCTGATTACTGATGGAACAGTTCCATGGTAAGTACCTGTTCCATTTGAGTAATAAGAGCTGGACGTAAATTGGTGAGTGATTATATGAGAATATTTTTGATTATCTTTTGGGTAATCTTCTGGAAAATATTCACATATAATTAAGTCAAGATTATTATGAGAGAGAATCAGTCAAAGAATTTGGGGAATTATTGTTTTCCTTGGAGAGCAAGAATCCCATAAGATTATATCCTTTCTAAAATTGCTAAAAGATAAGATTTTTCATATCATTCTTAGATGGCAAAATATTATCTTAGGAGTTGGCCGTTTTGACTAATGATCTTGGAGGTATTTTCTGATTTTATCATATTGGGTTTCCTAAATAGTTAGCACATATTTTGGCTACAATCTTTTAGAGCCCTAGTTTACATAAATCTCTTTTATGTATCTAGACACTAATTGGGAATCCTACTTGTCTAAGGAAATAATCACATACACTTCTATATAATTGGATAGTGTATTAGGTTAGTTCTAACGTGCTTTCACATAGAATATACGTCCATTATTGATTAAGAGTTCATAACCATTGTTGCTATATACGTTCAGCACTTCCATTGAATATTTAGTGTGTTGAAATTGTTCCATACTTGAGAGGTGTAACTCGAGTCTTCCTTTGCTTATCTTAGCATGTATGATTACTCTTGTAATTCTTCTTTTCGAGAAACACATTTCATTCTTAGCTTCAAGTAGAGTTGTTTGAAGGGGTGATACGAGTTGGGGTTAACTTGTATGGGTGTTAGGATCTTGAGTGAGATCTGAGAGTGATTACTTATAATCAAACAGTGCTGCTTAATAAGAGAAGTAGTATTAACAAAATCCCTAGGGGGTCGTGATTTTTACTCTCATTAGTTTGAGGGGTTTTCCATGCTAAATATTGAGTTTCATTTGGCGTCACTTATTTACTGCATATTAGTAGAACAATTCCATCAGAACTGACCCATTTGGATTTAAGTTTGAAAAGTTGCAATTTTTTCAAGGACTCAATTCATCCCCCCTCTTGAGTCCTCGTGTACATCAATTGATGTCAGAGCCTAACTCTCTTCAAAGGTTAACGCCTTGATAGATCTTCCGCTATGATGAACACACCAGAAGGAGTGAAAAAGGGTCAGTCTATCACCAGACCACCATACTATGACGGAGACAACTATGGCTCTTGAAAGACCAGAATGGAGATCTATATCAAGGAAGTTGACTTTGAAATCTAGAAAATCATCCAAGATGGCCCACTTCCAATAGGGGGCGTTGATGACAAAGGAACGAAATTCACCATTGCTGAGAAGGACTACACCAGTAGACAAATAATGTTTGAAGAAAAGAATGCAAAAGTTGTGCAACTTCTTCATTGTGCACTCAGTCAAGTTGAGTACAATCGAATCTCAGGTATTGCCACTGCCAAAGGTATATGGGAATCTATTGCCTTAGATCATGAAGGTACTAACCAGGTTAGGCAATCTAAAATTGATATTTTGACTAGGCATTATGAACTCTTTGTTGTGAATGAACGTGAACCAATTAAAGATATGTATACTTGTTTCACTAACACTGTTAATGAGTTGAAATCTTTGAATAAATATTTTACACAGGAGGAAATAGTCTGTAAGATTCTCAGATGCATGCCTCATGAGTGGTACCAAAAGTCACAGCTATACAGGAGGCAAAGGATCTTTCTAAAGTAACCGTGGAGGAATCGATTGGAAATCTGATGACTTATATAGTCCTAAATTCCCATAGTAGAGAAGCCCCTAAGCGTGACAAGGGTATCGCTCTAATGGCTGAAAATAATGAAGTAGAAGAAGATGAGGATGAGAACCCTCTCATACTCATGGTGAACAGGTTCAAGAAATTTGCCCACAAAAACGTTAGAAGGAGTGCAACAAACAATGGTAAAAATCACTAATACAGAACACATCATATACGTCTCCTAATATGCGACTGTTGATAAGGAGACAGTCGTATATGGTATTATGTGCGACTGTTTTTTTAGTAGAACGGTCGCAAAAGACCTTGGGTTTTTTTAGAGAAGGGTATTAGGCGACTGTTCTAAGTTAAAACAGTCGCAATAGACCGAGTCTTGGGCGACTGTTGACTCAGAACAGTCGCCTATACCTTTGAAATTTTTACAC
>BSSO01000739.1:0-29246 GCA_030267885.1 Mesembryanthemum crystallinum
AATATAGTTATATTAAGGTAAGTAGGGGACTTGATTTTGGGAGTTTTGTTAAGGTAAGTGGGGGACGGAGGGAGTGCAATATAATAGCTAAATTATATAAGTGATTTTTTTTAAAACTATTTATTTAAATAGGAATCGAACAAATATATTTATATATTTTTTTCATCATATTTTTGACGGGTAATTTTAATTCCTACTTCCGTTTAGAAAGATCAATTTTGGACGGAGGGAGTAATATGATTGATGGAGTAATATTGGATGTTGATGTTCCTCCCCTTGAAACTGCGGCGCATAGGCCAATGATATTTAACTTTCTTTATTTGAGTATTATTTATTGTATTGTAATCGATTTGAGGTAATCTCATTGGCATGATGGCATCTGGCAAATCTTACGACAAATTAATTCTTTCTGAAATAAACTAATAACACTATTAGTAGTTTTTAATTAATTGTTGGGTCACATAGATTTTCATATCCCAATATTATTTTTTTTTTTAAAAAAAATCGTATCATTTCTTTAACACCGCCAAATGATAAGATTCCAGCGTCAAAAGAATCAACATTTAATTTAAAAAACAGATTTGAGTATGAATTAGATTAAATTAATAGTGGTTAGTGTCAAAGAAAATAGTAAGAAGAAGCAAAATGCATGAACCGTTGACCTTAATTACTCAAAATTGGGGGAGTTGGGAGAGTGGCTGTAGTCACTTGCAAGTTTGTTTACTAATTTTGCATTAAATCACTCACTCACTAGTATGAGTATCATCTTTCCACATGAAGCAAGGGGTCCAGTGAGATTTTGATGACTCTGTACTTCAAATTTTGGTCTATCTCCTAATCACATCATAAACCAACTAGGCTATAAATTAATACCCCCTCCGTCCCGCAATTAACTTTTAAAAAAATCATATTTTTTGTCCTAAAATTAGCTTTTAAAATCCATAAAATCCCATGACTTTTTTATAATACCCTCCACTAACTCACAAATCCAATAAAAAAATACACTCTCTCTCCGATCACTCTTACTCTTTCTATTATTTTATTCTCTCACAATAATATCTCTCTATTACTTTAATCTCTCACATAAAATTCCCCTTTTATTTTTTTATTCTTTCTATTACTACAAGGGTAAATTTGTCTAAAACACTCACCTATAATCTTGTTCCCTCCTAATTTTTAAAAGCTAATTACGGAACGGAGGGAGTATCATTTAATTAATCTAAATATCCATAATAATATCTGTTGAAATGTATGTTCATTATAATCCCATATGCTAAATATTCAAATAAAATGATAGTAATATGGTGGATTAAAATTAAGAGGTGTGTTAATCCCATATGCTAAATGCTAATTGAATATTGTAAGAACTAGAACCGAAAGGAAGTCTTCTTTAAATTATTCATTGCCTCCTGAAAGATTTTACAGATGAAATTCATTGAAGTAGACTATGTATCCAAACGTAGTGATTTATGATGGCCTCAATGTTGATAGGGTACTTTCGTTGTTAGATGCTTAGGAGTTGGACAATGGTGCAAGAGAAGATGGGATGTTTAAGAATAGTTAGTTGAAGATAAAGCTTGTTAGAAACCCGGCTTGCTTATCAAGTCCTTGGCATATGTTTATTTAAACTTATCAGTTCTGTATTCAGTTTATATATCATTCAATTCAGTTCTGCAGCTTTCTCTCACATATTACTAGTTATTCAGTATTTATTTAGTTTAGTTTAGCACGCTTATTTCAATTTGATCGGTCCAAATCGTTTCAATTAAAATGAATACATCATATATAAACACTAGCTAACAAGACTGTAGTGGGAATCAATAACCCCAAATTTGAGGGAGAAATCTTAGTATAGGCAAACATAGCAACAACCCCAACTAAACCCAGATAAATATGCCCACAAGTAAGCCAATAGAAGTATCATGCAACTTCCATTTCTCTCCTTAATTAATTTTAGACATTTTTCTCAAGTTTTTCCCATTTACACTTTCACATTATTAACAAACTGTATGTAGGACCCAAGTCATCAATTCTTGATTAGTTTCCTACGTAAATTTTATGAACTTGACATTTCCTCAATCTGCAATTCTCTCTGTTTCTCTAACTTCTGCACCAGCTTTGGATGGTAGCTACTAAAGAGGGAATATATTTATGAGCTTGATTTCATGGTATTTAATTTGTGTGTTCTGAAATTGATGTTGTAAATATTATGAGTAACTACTAGTACTATGAACGAAGTGCTCGTGTTATTGAACCTAGGGTACAAACTGTTAGGTGAGGGAATCCTAATTTTGGTGTGGAATTTATTCCATCTACAACGTGTGTTCAATTCATCAGTACCTTAACTGATCTGAACTGAATTGAACTGAACTGAATGGATAGTAATATTTGAAATAAAAGTTATTTGTTGACCTGAACTAAATTGAATTGAGCATAACTGAACTAAACTAAACTAAATGGAAATGGGATTAAATAAGGTGAAACTATTCTTCAAAAGGAATCCAACAAATATATTTATATATTTTTCTTCATCATATCTCTTGTATGGTTAATGGTCAAAGTTTATAAATTTTGACTACTAAATTTTTGTTTAGAAAAGTCAGTTTTGGACGGAGGGAGTAAAATATGTGCAATTCAAGCTTTCTAAAAGGTGATAATATTGGTCTACAATAACCTAGTAATTTCTCATGGTTTAGACTCAAGTTTGAGTCTTCATTAAAAGTAATGAATAAGTTTACAATGTTTAAATGATTAGTTAAACTTTATGAGTCAATTTAATTAATAAAATCATTAGGAATTAGTGTTAGAAATTAGAGATAAATATAATGACATTTGTACTTCTCTTGCAACAAAACAAAAAGAAAAGAAAAATAGTCCATCGTCTATGACTACAACATGCCTCATATAAGTTGCCTAGTATCACTTTTTACTTTACAAGCACTCTTGTTGGGTAATTAGGAGTACTAGTTTTTTGATCACTAGTATAAATTTTTGATACTTAATGGAGTACTATTACTTAATTCAACTGTATCAATTTCTTGATCACCAATACCAATATTTAAGTCACCAATACTAGTAGCTTCACGTATGAAAACGCCACATATAATATTTTGTGAAAGACAAGAAACATTAAGTCATTGATTAGGTTTCTTATCTTAATTTAATGATAATCTAGTCTATTCATAATATCCGCCGTTGAAATTAGAGCATACTTATTAAGGTTGTAAAATACTTGAATGTTATAAAATTTCATTCTCCCTAGGAATGAAAGTGATGTTTTAAAAAAAAAAAAAAATGGGAAAGTATGGCTTTGTTATTAACGAAAGGAGGAGCATAACGTGGACAAAGTTAGATATTATGGTCTGATAAGAAAGAGCTAGGTATTAATATGGTGTAACCAGTTTTGATAGGATCTAAATAAATAGCAGTAATATGTGAGAAATGAGTAGCTTGTAAAATTCAATTGAGTTGAGAACGATGAAATGAACAAGATCTAAATTTTTAGCCATATGATATTAAACTACGGAGACTTACTGAGGTGTTCCTCAACTTTGATGTATTGTTGAGGTAGTTATTCTTTTTGGAGCGCGCATGTAGTACCCTTGAACTTTCAACAAAGTGATCAACATATCTACTATTTAATTCTTAAAAAGATTATTATGCCTTTAGAATTCATTTGTTTAATAGTTGTGTTTGACTTTATATTTTGCGAAATTTTATATGGTGCCCTTGTTTCTTGAGTTTTCTACATAGTGGACAATGTTTTTCAAATTTTACATGGTGCTCTTGTAGTGTTGGAGTAATTTACATGGTGACCATTTACAACAAAATTTGTTTGGAAAATATTAATTTCATTGAACCATTATTTTCTCAATTCACATTATCTTACGTTCACAAAACCATGTCGGACAATTGGAGAGTCTCCAACCGCTCTTACAGACCTTTTTTTTAAAAATTTCTTCTAGTAAAGTAGGCATCTTCAGAACATGTTACATCAAGCACTTTAATAACTTATGTTCATTAATGGTATGTAAGTTGATTGCGGATGAGCTTTATTAGTGGTATTTAACATTTTCGCAACAAAAATAGTTTAGGGGAGGGCACCATTTAGATTTTGTCAAACGTGACGGGTACCATGTAGTATTTGAAAAAATGTCGTCTACCACAATGAAAAGTGTGAAACACAAGGGAACCACATTAATTTTCCCTTATACCCTTCTCTCTTTTACATTTCCCAATTGACAAAAAAAAAATAGAAAAACAAAAAAATATAAAAGAAGTTTTAAAATACATATAACAACTCTAATTATTTTTAAATTAGATTTTTACAAAATAAAAAATAACAAAATTAAATAATAAAATTTTTGGAATATTCATTTTTTTTTTTAAATTATTTTAGTTTAAAAATTTATTATTAATTAAAATATTAGTTTAGTTTTAAATTTTAAGGATTTTTTTAGTGATTATTTATTTTTCCATGTTTTCAATTTTTTTTATTTGAAATTATAAAAGAGAGAAATATAATATCAAACATAGTCATTGCAGAAAAATGCATTGCAATAGCATTATAGTCTTTTTAAGTGGGTACGATGGTCACTTTATTGAAAGTTTAGGGTTCATATGCACACTTCAAAAATAATAAATACCATATACATTACGCAAAAGTTTAGGGCACCCTATAAAATTTTCATATAATCTAAATCTTAGTCAAAATAAAATATATATGCGATTTTTTTTAGCGTGCAAGGAAACTACCCTTTTGGAGGGTAATGAGACTCGAACCTTAGTCATTGTTGGGAATGAGTGGGGAGTGCGTCACTACGCTACTCACCCCATACTCATAAGTGATGATGAATATGATGATTATAACTTTCTTTCTTTCTTTTTTTTTTTTTTTTGCTGTAGGAAAAAGGTTATTATCGCTTTAATTTGTTCGAAATCAATTGTCGCTTCTTATATAGTGGAAAGCCAAGGGTTGATTGCGTTTTGGGGAAAAAAATAAGTGTAAAATATTGAACCTATCATTCTGAATTGAACATATATAATCATATCATTCCTACATTACTCAAAATTACCTCTAAATTGTTAAAAAATCTCTATCTATTCGGTTGTCTAATGGTCAAACCGATTTAGCCAACAATTTATAATAATCATAATTTATTGGTAATAGCACATTTTCTTGAGGCTGGTAGGCACCCACCTTATAAGAGTTTTTGTATTCATGATTTCTAAATTACGAGGGGATATTTTAAAATCAAAATGATGGATTATTTATTTATTTATTTATTTTTTCCAGAAAGGAGGAACTATTAAACTCACCAAAAAAATGACTCCAAAATTCTCTCCCTATAAATAAGCAACAAATCCTCCACCTTTTGGCACACACTCAACGCAAGCCAACTTCACAGAAACAGAGGAAAAACAGGGGAAATTCAACAAAAACAGAGCAACTTCAAACAGAAACAGAGAGAGGAGAGAGAAAATGAGCAAAGAAAACCAAAGCCATCCTCGATTGAGAGGATCATGGGGCAAAAAAACCTACAATCATGGGATTTCATCCTCTGAAATGGACTCACTAACCAGCATTTGTGAAGCTCTATTACCACCCCTTGATCCACCACCTCATCTTGATCATCATCACCAACCAATCAACAACTCTGTTTCATCCTTCTTCAAATCTTCTGGCTCACAGAAACCAATCCCAGATGAGGTAAAAAAAAAAATGAACAATTTCTTACACTATTAAGCATTTTTTCATTCAATTGGGTTTCAATTTGACTGAAATTTGCAATTAATTGATGTATTTTTATTTTTTTTTCGCAGTTAGCAGAAGTGATGAGAAACAGGGGATTGCCAGAGGCAGTGATACTGGTAAGGGCAGTGCTGTGGTTGGTGTCCACAAGATTAGGGACACTTTTGCTTTGTGGGTCTCTCTGTTTTGGAAAGGAATGGCCTTACATTACCAAATTCTCTCATTTGCCCACTGAGAGGAGAGAGAAAATCCTTCAGAATTGGTCATGCAGCAGATTCTTCATCCCCCTCAGATTGGTCTTCTATTTCATCAAGACTTTGTGCCTCTTCTTCTTCTTTTCCCTGGTAATATTTTTTTTCTAAATATTCCAACTTTATTTGCTCAATAATCTTGTGTTTCTAGATCTTTTGGAATTGTCACAAAAATCCAACTAGGTGGACATAATTTCAACATGTTGGTACTTTTTGAAGCTTCTTTGTAGGGTTACAAGTCATCACTAAGGGATGTAGTTGATATTCAGTCAAAAAAAGATCATACTAATTGCATTTGATTTTAACCAAAATGATAAAGTTTGTTAACTTATAATTTTTCACTTTAAATTTAACGGTAGTATATCTAAAATTCAATGCTTTTGCTTGTTTATTTATATAACAATAAGTTATCCCATTTGAATGAAATAGGTTAATTGAATACATAAGCAATCTTACACTTGGCTAGTACAATTATGAGAAGGATGACTTCCAAATGTGTTTAATAATTTTAGGGTCACTTCAGTTCACCTAAAAGTATATGAACTGAACTGAACGACCTGAATTCAACTAAATGGATAATTGCTTTGCTTGTCAAATTTTTTTTTTTTCGTTATTTTGTTGTCGCAAGCTTTGCTTTGCCATTTTTGTTTATATAACAACAATGACATCCAATGTTTATCACACCTTCAATAGAAATAAGAAGGTTAAATATATACACAACCTTACCCTTAGAAGCTAATATGAGGGGGGCGATTTGTAGTTGTGGTAATAATCTGCCTTGGTTGCTTATGTAGGAGTATAACAATTTTTTCTTTTCTTTTTTTTTTTTTGGTAATATATGCATTAATTTCCTTGTCAATATCTAGTAAGATGCGTTTCGTATTAACTCTTGCTTATTAAGAATTACCTCAACCTATTAACAAACCCGATAAAAATCCTCAATCTCGACCCTCGTTGCTCTTTCTTTCTATTACGAAAGAGCATACCTAGCTCGAACTTGAATTCGAACTCGAATTTGAAAAACACAAAAACTTGTATTAGATATCTAGCCAATGATAGAGGCGAGGGGTCATGTGAGAGGGGTATTATGTGTTAATATCTGAGTTTGTAGACGTGTAACAAGTTGCTTAAGGCCGGGTGGCGGGTATAGTAAACAAAAGTGGCTATATATGCAATGCTATGCTATGCTATGGGTGATCGAGTTAGTACAAGTACAAACTCTATTAACTAGCCGTTAAAATGGGACACTTGATTGGGAGATAAAAGGGCTGGATTTGGCATTTGGCACACCAATTCAAACTCCACTTTAACAAACTATTTACACCAAATTCATTTTGGCATACACAGATTTCCATGTAACATTTTTTTTTTATTTCTATTTTAATGGCACCGGATAAACTTAATTGATTGAAGGAAATCTAAATCAATCGTAATATGTGAGAGAAACAATAAGATACAAAACTAAACTATATATTCGTTTTAACTAAAACGACCTAAATTGAACTGATCTGAATGTGCACCAAATGAATAGTAATGTGTGAGATAAAAAGTTGATTGCTGATCTGAAATAACTTGAACTGAATTGAATTAAGTTGAAATAGGATTGAATAAGGTGAAATAAACACGTCATCAACTAAAATGCATCATCAATTTTGGAGAAATATTTCTCTACCGTTTTTTGGTCACATTTTATGCTTAAATAAGATGTCAAGAGCTTCAAGTATCCAACACAACATACATCCAAGTATATGTGTAACTGCACAAACTAGTACAGTAGAAGTTGTTCTCTTATGTGGGGAATATATTTGCATTGTCGTGGTTTTATGAATTTATAAATCACTTTTGTTGTTTTGTTACAAGATCGATGGATTTGGTACCACAACTGTTTGACACAACACCAAATTGAGAATCGGTATGGGATTAATGGATATGAAACAGGATTGAGAAAAAAAATCTTTGATCTTGTCTTCAAAGAAAAGGTCTTTTGTTTATTATATTATTAAAATAATCCAAAAATAAAAATCCAAATCAGTTGATTTTTATAAATTACTCCTATATACTCCATTTAATTGGAAGTAGAGGTGGAAATCATGCTATGAAAATCTTTCATTTGTTGGGCTGCCAACAGCAAAGGAGTATATTTAATTAAAAGAAACTCTATTATTATTATTATTATTATTATTATTATTATTATTATTATTATTATTATACATCATCATCATCATCATCATCATCATCATCATCATCATCATCAAAGAAAAATATAGTAGTCCTTGGTGGTTTGTAGTTTGGACACTTGGCTAAAACCTGTAAACTTATGACTTATGAGTAGTTGAAGCATTTTGTCCCAAACATACATATACGTAGAAATGTATGATGAGTTATGACATTAATGATCCAGTTTTCAAGTAGACACCATGGCTGATGTTTAATGTAACCGTGTGAGGTGTCAGTAGACAAAGATTGAGTCATTAAAAAGTTACACAATTATGATAATTGATCAAAATGACTCAAGTTGGTAATTCTTCTTAAAAATACAAAAAAAAAAAAAAAACAAAAAAAAACTAACATGTCACTTAAATAATGATCAAATTTTTTAGTACATCTGAGATATTTTAAGTTGAAATGTCAAAAAATTTTAGGTACCTTACTGATATTGTCCCTTAAAAATAAGTCTTTTATTTTCAAACATCTAAAAATAATGATATTTGACTATTTTTCCGAACAAAGAGAATAATAATAAGTATGTAGGTGAATGCATGAAAAATCATTCAAGTTTGTTCTTCATTCTAGCTAGACTCTAGTTATGCATCCTCCCAACACAAGTTCAAGCTTTAATTTGAAGATCATGCTGCCAGTCTCCATAGAGGCTATTTTCAACTACTTCTAAAAAGTGAGGGAAAAAGCTAATACTTGATAGAAGTCAGGACAAACGAGCCATAAATCTTAAAAACACATGTATGTTCGCTTCTTATGAAGCTTTAAGAGTCAATATTAGTAATTTTTAAACTTAGCTTACAGAACTATATACTTCTTTTTTGAGAAAAATGACGACGTAACCAAAAAATCTCTCGTCATATCGAGATAAGACTATGTACATTTGAGATCTGACCCCTAGGCATGAGCCTTGGGAAACGGGTCAGGAAACTTGCGTGCCACTTGGTATGGGAAAAATACACATAACGACACTCATCTTATATATATGCATATGCCTGTTTCTTTCGATTTGCACATTTGGTGGAGGCCATAACAGAATTTGGCGCTACATTGCACGTTGTTTGGCTAGATTAGTTTCTGTTTGCACATAGAAATGGAAAGAGCATATAAATACATACGTTTTTACCCTGAGCTACAAAGTTGATAGTTGGCAATTTGGCGTTTTCTACCACGGCTCAAAAAAATTATTGGACCAGTGTACCAATACTCTAGTGAACATCCACAATCATGCGTCGGAACTATGTCTTTTACTATCCCTCCGACTCATTTTCTGAGTACTGGTGTTCCTCGTGTACTATAGCAGCTAGCCATTACTAGTTCCGTGCCTTACTCTATTGAACCAGTAATATGACTGTTAATTCCGGACAGAGGGAGTATTACTAGTAGTTACGATGTTAATTTGTCGTGTAGTTAATCTTCACCGATACAATTTGATACAAACTTAATTGGAAGTAGTTTGTGATTCATGATGTTTGAGCAGGTCGATAATCAATCTCGTAACCCTGCATGGGAAGCAATAGACTACAAACCCGACACCACCACCGCCACCACAAGATCATCCTACAACCAAGAGAGACCTCTTCAGAAAGGTGTTGTCGAGACCCTCTACGAGTCAACCTCGACTCTTGTCGACTCTCTCACCAGCAAAGGCCTCCAAGTCGAAGAGGACCCCGAAAACAACCTCTACAAGATCAAGTGTGACGTTGTGATAATCGGGTCCGGTTCTGGGGGCGGAGTGGCGGCTGCCGTCCTAGCTGGGGCCGGCCAGAAGGTGGTTGTACTTGAGAAGGGAAATTACTATAATTCTACTGACTATTCCTCCCTAGAAGGTCCCTCTATGGAAGAGCTCCTAGATAGGGGAGGGATGATCCCCACCACTGATGGGTCCATGGTGCTCCTTGCAGGATCTACCGTCGGAGGTGGGACCGCTGTCAACTGGTCGGCTGCCCTGGACACTCCAGACCAGGTACTGAAGGAGTGGGCTGAGGAAAATGGGCTACCCCTGTTTGGTAGCCCACAGTACAGGTTTGCTATGGAGTGTGTTCGGCACAGGCTTGGTGTTACTACAGGTTGTGTTAAGGAAGGGCTTCAGAATCAGGTCCTCAGAAAAGGGTGTGAGAATCTAGGACTCGAGGCAGATAAAGTCCCACGAAACTCATCTGACGCTCACTACTGTGGTTCCTGCTACTTCGGGTGCAGAACCGCGGACAAGCAAGGGACTGATGTGACTTGGCTCGTGGACGCTGTTAATCAAGGAGCAGTGATCATTACTGGCTGCAAGGCTGATAGGGTCGTCCTTGAGGAGAACATGAAAACTGGGAGAAGAGAGAAAAGATGCATTGGGGTACAAGCGAGTTCTGTAAACGGAGAAATCACCAGAAAGCTCCACATTGAGGCCAAAGTGACAATTTCAGCTTGTGGGTCGTTGCTGACACCTCCGCTACTGATCAGTAGTGGGCTGAGGAACAAGCAAATTGGTAACAACCTCCACCTCCACCCATCCCTAATGGTGTGGGGATACTTCCCTATGGAAGGACCCACTTCAGAGTTTGAGGGGAAGATCTACGAGGGTGGGCTGATCACTTCAGCCCATCGAGTGGTATCAGAGCCAGGGTCCGAACCTAGAGCCCTAATAGAGACACCGGCCCTGGGACCTGCCACCTGTGCGTCCATGTGCCCGTGGGAGTCCGGGTTGGACATAAAGAAGAGGATGTTAAGGTATTCTAGGATGGCTCATTTGTTTGTGATGGTAAGGGACCGAGGATCAGGAAAAGTCAGGTCAGAAAAGAGGATAAGTTACCAGTTAACTCCATCTGATAGAGAAAACATGGGTGCAGGGCTTAGGAGAGCCCTGCGGATCCTGATAGCAGCTGGTGCTGTTGAGGTGGGGACCTACAGGAGCGATGGGCAAAGGATCGAGTGCAAAGGGAAGAGCGAGGACGAGATAGAAGAGTTTTTAGGGTCAGTTTTTGCTACTAATGGGCCATTGGCAGCTCGTAAGTGGAGCGTCTATTGCACAGCTCATCAGATGGCGAGTTGCAGGATGGGGAGGAGTGAGAAAGAAGGTGCGTTGGATGAGAACGGGCAGAGTTGGGAAGCCAAAGGGCTCTTTGTTTGTGATGGTAGTGTTTTGCCGAGTGCTGTGGGGGTCAATCCTATGATCACCATACAGTCTACTGCTTACTGTATTTCCAAGAGGCTTGCAGAGTCTTTGAAGAAAGGGGAGTTCAACTGATAGAGATTATAGCTTCATATTTGGTGAAGTTCTTACATGTACCTTTGTTTCATATTTTTCCTNAGTATAGTGTGAAGGAAAGGGTGCAAGAAAATTCAATGCTTGTTGAAGTCTATGGTGTTTCTTTTAGTGTAAGATCAATACAATAAGCAATGAATTTCAAATTTGTGTTCTGGTTCCAAAATGCAAAAACATACTAATATGCAACTATACTTTGACAAGTATTTGCATCAAATGTGTATCATTTGATCTTGTATCGTAATTAACAAGATTGAAGAAACAACTGCAATGTGGAACAAGGGAGTAAGATTTTATTATGCACATATTTAAAGTGCAAAAAGTAGTAAGATGAATTCAGTCTACTGATTCGAAGCTTTTTAAAGCCTCAGAAAGTTACTGATTTCATGAAATCAGATGTCTTAGTTACAAAAAAGAAAGGAAAAAAAAATACATTTAGATCAATATATAACCCTGGAACAGCTTAATGATCTCCTAGTTGAAGGAAGTCATCAACCATGGCTCTTATGTCAAGAGATTGAATTTTCAAATGGGTGCAGCTTCTTCTGTACAGAAGTGGCCTAACTTGCTAGTTGCATTTTATGATTTTAAATCCTCGGATGCAAAATGAGCAAGAGATTGTCGCCTGTACCTGATAATGCGGTGCAGTTATCTCCAATTTTTGTGGAAGATGTAAATAATAATCGCGTTTCTTCCGTTGTCAGTGTGCATAGGATATATGTACAAGTAAAATCACATACACTTCAGTTTAGCCATCTGAATCTGCTTCGCGGAATGGCAGAGGAACAGTCTTGACTGCCCTGTATTTGCCCACATTGTTCAGGTGTTCATTCTCCACTCTGTGGTTGAGAAAACAGAAAAAGAGAGTAGTTAGAACAGAAACGATTAGAAAATCTAAGCTAAATAGTGTAATACCTATTCTGTACGGATGGAAACGCAGAAGCAGGAAATGCGGAAATGTCGTTTCTAAAAACTAGGAAACGTGGAAATGCAAGTTTTATTTATTTAGAATCCTAGAGCTATCTGTATTATGAACCTTTAGAGCAAACTTGAGCAATTTTTAGAGAGACTAGTAGAAGTGAAGGTAATTTTGAAATTTTGGAGGTCCATGGATAGAAAAGTTCTTGTTTTAATGAAAATATCCCCAATTTTCCTTGAATTTAGGAGTTTTTTCAAGTTGTTTGAAAAGCCAAACGTGCCCTTCATGAAAGTTTCAGTATATCAGTGCCTAATACAGTTCAGATAACAGTAAGGTGCAAACAAGAATCTGATCATGGGAGCTTTACCTATAGAAATTCCAATGACCACGTCGAATTACTTCAAGCGAAGCCAAGGAGAAGTCTAAGAATTTGGCCTCCATATTGCCAACTTTAATAAATCTCATCACGCTCTCCACCCAAGCAACTCGTAGGATCAGATTGATGACCTACAAAGCAATTTTGGTTATCAGTGATTTCTTTTTTGACATGTAGTGGAGAAAGGAGAGAGAAAGAGATTCTTACTATGGAAATATAATAGATGCATTTGTTCTTCACAATAAGATCATCTCTGAGCCAGGGGTTTCTGGAACTGGGGTCGAATATTCCCCAATCCTGTACAAAATCCCAGTACAACTGGTATATCGTGGCTACAACAGACGTCACCACAACTAGAACGGTGCAGAAAATTGTGGGCTCTTGTTGCTGAGCATAAGTTAACCTAGCACCAGCTGCGACCATGGCCGAAACATACTTGCCCAAGTTAGCTAATTGTTTTGTGTCAGATTCATCAAACCATCTTCTAGCACACTTGAATGTCGTACGAGGGAGGAAACACCCAACAAAGAGAAACGAAAATTGTCAATCAGAATAGGCTATGAGCAATTGATCTTGAAAGTTCAAAGTTCATTAAAGCTCAATCAATGCTCCCCAACTTTGGTCAATTGAATCATTCAGATACCGCTTTGTTCGTTGTCATTCTCATACTGCATTTACTTTAGTTCAATTCAGCAACTTACTTTTTTGCTCTCAAATATTACTATTGAGATTTCCATTAGTTAAGTGTGATTTAGTTGAAATGAACAGAGCCTACAACTGCTTGTTGATGGAAGCAGAAGAAAAGCATTAAATGGCGTGGAGATTGAGAAATCAACAAAAACTGGTGAATTGCTTACCTGCATGGCACGCCAGTAATAAGGTGCAAAGGAGATTACGTAAGCCATCTCTCTGTAAAACTTTCCTTTCTTACAGACATCATAGTGGTGTGTCTTGAAACTGCCGGCAATGAAATAGCAGGCAGTGGTTTCCATGTGCCTAAGCAGAGGAATCTGCAAGAGTACAAACTTATCTTAAGCACATAGATTACCTGTAATAACAATTAACAATTCCCCTGTCAGAAATCAGTCCTAGTGTTTCAATCTCAAAATTACCTGGCTAGTCAGCTGATCAGCCATGAAAAAATCTACCATCAAGACCTATTTCAGTGTCCAAAGAAAGTTTCCCTAATTAGATACTGGATCATGATCCAACAACACAGAGGTAAGACAAGATATCGAGTACACACAGCTTTTTATGAATATACGCACCTTATAGAATGGAGAGAACACTATGTTACGTATCACCTTAATGAAGTAATACCGAGTTGAACGGTAAAATGCATTGAAGGGACAAATAAGCAATATGAGAAAAATCTGAAACAAAAGGAGAAAGAAAAGGGATAAGTTGGAGAACATGATTGATAGCGAAAATGAGACAAAAAGTGAAAAGGCTTCTTGTAATAACTAACCAGGAGAAGGATTCCGGGAATGGCATCAACTTGTTCAGCAGAAAAACCACTAGACCTTAGAATGAGGTGGAAGACCAAGGCACCAACTACAGCAGTCATCAACGATGTGCAGATAAGGAAGGCATCCCTGTATTTGAGAGCCGTCTTTGGAGAGAATTCAAATATGAATGTATAGTTAATCCTTGTGGCCTTCCACATAAGCAAGTTGCATCCATACATGAACAAGTGCAAGCTCAATAGTGCAAATGTGCTGCATAGGAAAGATGAACAAATGCATAAGAAAACAAAACGGAAAATCTTTGTGACGGAAACTACAAAAACTGTCTTCATTATCCTTTTTACATTTCATTGTATTTCTTCCCCTTCAGTAAAGCCAGGGGAGGGAGGGGGTGGCATACTGCCAGGCTGATCTGGTGTCTGATACTCAGCTGGAGGAGGATTGAAGAAAAGATGGTTTATTTGTGCAGGCCACAACAATGCCAACAGATATTTTCAAAGCTTTCATGGGCAAGCTTGGGCCGGGATCTTACTGTATCATGAACAAGTGTCAATGGGCCATTTGGACTAGATATATATCTCATTTGTGAAATTGTGCCATTGGGCTGAGGTGGGCTCAATATCTTTCTGTGGGAGCCTCTTGGACCTCACGTAACTGACATATAGAATAGCCTTTCTGTTGGAGTCCAAGTCAGAATTTGGTTTCCTCCCACTCATTTACACCAAGCAAAACACAATATTCAAACATAAAGACTGAGAGGAGTTGGGGTAAAAAAAAATTAAGAGTAAAAAATAAGGTTCTATTATTATATTTTTGGGAGCTCGATAATGGCAAAAAAAATTAAGGGGAAAAGAGAGAAATTGCCATTGTTACCTAAAAATAGGATAGACTGTCTCCATATAACCAGATTCATCTTTGCTTCCAGGTGCAAACATACCCGAAATATGTGCCAAGATAGCGTACACAACAAAAAGGGTCACAAAACAACCCGTAAACAATCCTGCGCGACCAAACGAAAGAGGGTGAGGAAGAAAACTTAAAGGGGGGAAGGGGGTTTACAAATAGGTCTATGGACTATGAAATTTCATGTTGTTTAGATTAGATTCCTAAGTGAAACTGATGTCATAGTAAAATGTTAGTTAGCTGTTTAATCAGCTTTGTATACTGATGATCTTGTCATCACAATCACATTTTTTTTTGCCTAGTCATGTTCTCATAATCACATAACTGTTCGGAGAGACTGTTTGGCTATTGCTGACCTGAAAATTAGGTCATGTGAAGACAACCAGATTTTTATGCCTAGTCATCTTATTAATGCAAATTAGTAACTTATTAAACAATGATGGTGGATTATGATTAATCATGTGATTCAACAACCCACCTAAAACAATACTACGTATCAAAATTGAATTCTTTTAAAGGCTAAGTCGCGGTCTTAAAGTGTTAACATCATAAAAGTAATCCTGCTTTAGCTAAAGTTATCTATGAGGGGGAAACAAGTTATGATTCGAGCACATTCTTGGCAACATTGTCATCAAAAATATAAACTAAGATCCCACTGTGATATAATTGACGAAATTTGATATATATGGAAGAAAAAACCATATATCATTTACATAAGAGTAATAATTATCTTGGGGCATTAAGGGCAAACCAAACTTACCAACAAAAAAAGTAACCATGTGGGATTCCTTCTGTTGCTGGGGTCGCAAGAACTTCATAGCCTTTTTCCTGTCATTGTCGGCGAAGTGCTTGGTGAATAAGGACTCCACTTCGTCCATGAGTCTAACCACCTTTATCACCATCACCACCAAAGCATACAAAATCCCAAAACATAGTAACTCAATTAGACAACTTTTACCATAAATACCGTAAATTAATCTCACAACACAAGTTGGCAATATAAATAATGGAAATGTTAAGATCCCTTTGTGTAGTGTACAGAGTGGTACAGCCTTAATGAAACATCTAGTCAGTGTGGACTATCTATCTTTTGAGAGGACTCAGACCAGAAAAATACATGTCAAGAAGTCCACGTTGATCACAATGTGAAATATATTAACCAATGCATAGGATGTTATCAGTAATAAGTTTTGTTTAAATACCTTGTCAGAACTGATAAATTGGGAACTCTTCACTAATTTCAAGTAACTGGCAGATGCTTGTCGATTGGCAACCTGTTCAAGCAAAATATAAATTCCACCATCAATCATGATCAATTGAAGCAAAATAATCTCTCTTACAATACAAAGTTACACAAGAAGTATCCTTTCCTACTTATAGAATTATATGAACCTGAATTACCCCCCTGCAAATAGGGGAAAATAACCAACTGTAAGAATAGTCATCTTTCACATTTAAAAAACTGCAAGAATTCATTGAGCTACAGAAACACTCCAAAAAGCACACATTACCACATTGACAAATGCATAATGGCACAACATTAAAGGTAAACACCCTTTTTTGGAAGAGGATCTAGATATGTTGCCATTCATAAGTAGTTTGGTGGTTGAAGAATCTTGCTCCAAATTTGGACAAAACTTTCAATTAAAAGTATCACCTCATAAGAGGTGTGGATTTTATCAATTCTCGTTGTTATGTATTTAATTGATTGATGCAACTTAATTAAGGTTCACGTGATATATGGTTTGTTTTTTAGAACCACCTATCTCAAATGTGTGGGAGCAATGAAAATCATTATTGATGTTGAAAGGGATACATAACCCGAATAAATTAAACAATGAGTAACTTAAAGATTCTTTGCTTGTTAGCACTTAAATGATGAATTTGTAGTGCGCTACGGTGAAAATATGTCAACATCATACCTTGTCAAATTTCTTGAGGATCTTTGTGAATGCCACCATGTTCAGTGAGCTGTCAGAAACAGTGGCCAATTTAGTGTTGTTTTTTGTAGCAGAAAGTTGGCAATGCCAAAATCAAACAAGAGTAAACTTCAAAGGTAACCCACTGAGAACCACTATCAGTGCATCTACCAACTTGAAATTATTCAAAAGAAACTATTGAGTTTTTCTGTTTCCCAATTGCTCTAATTTTTACACGATAGGATTGCCCTTGACATGTTGCTACTCTTCAAGAAAAATGAGCACTCAAGCTGACTAATGCCTTATTTTACGCAAGTATCAAGCAGTGAAGATAGCATGGCATGTTGTCATCTTAATTTTCATTGTGATTGACTAACACAATTGTCATATGAATTTGTCATTTGCAAATATAACTAATCTAGCAATGTAGCATCCCTGTGTCAATTTTCATACCCATTATATATGAACTGATGGAATGAAAATTCATTTAACTTATTAAAGGCAAGAAACAACTAAGACCCACCACAGGGAACCAATGTTTGTTTACTCCTGGATCAAGCCTGAGGTTAAGCTTATGATGCTATTATAATCCTCAAACAATAAGGTACTCATTTGATGAGTATAAAATCATTAAAGAAGTTCAACAAATGAGCACAGGATAAATTTACCTGTAAGTTTTAAGAAGGCCAAGACCCCGGTAGAGTTCCACAAATGCCCCTCTGATCATCTTCTCAGCACACTGGATTTTCTTCCTGTTAATGACCTCCCTTGCACTGTCCTTGTTAGGGCTGTTAATCAGATCCTCCCACAACATAGAGGTGACAGCAGAGATGGTCCTAGCTGGAGTGTTGGCCGGAATGTCGATCCTCATTGCCGTCTTAGGCTTCCCCTTCTTAGACTTAGAGCGAGTCGCCGCCCCAATAAAATTCAACCCATTTTTCTCAAGGGCTGCTATAACTTCATCTGTCTGTGATGAAGCATCTGTAGTATCATTTGATTCAGACATGCTCTCTGCACAATTTTAGTTGCCATTCTCTTTAACAATCAAGCCAGCAAAGTTTTACTTTCAACAATATTGAGTCAAATATTCTTATACTACTTGTTTAAGTTTTTATACTTCTCAGAGGAATAAAAACAAACAGGTGGTGGGCAAAGTCATTAAACCCCATAATAATACAGAACAGCCCATCAAATCCCAGAAGCTGAAAATGGGTATAAATTCATAGATAATAGTTAATGTAATTGGATGATTAGCAACCAATATCATTGCTGGGAAATCTTTGCGGCTTTTGGTATGAGGCAAAATTTGATAATTTGGATGAAACGTGAAGTGATGAAAGACGAGAGAAAAGCAGACAAAATTGGGGTAATGGCTTAATGAGATTTGATTGTAGACACTGATTTTACATTCTCTGATTGAATTCATTGTTGTTTGATCCCAGCAAAAAGGAAGTTCATCGAATTCGTGAGAGTTCCACACGAAAGTGACAGACTTTCTGCCTCCGTGATCATAAGGGTCAGATCGAGCCAATCACTATTTCGTGTAAACTTTCGTGTTTTTTTTTCCTTGTCCTCTCCCCTAAAATTCTAAAGCAAATAAAGTCGTTGAGATTAGTTGCAAGTGCAATTACACATCACATTTATAAATGTGGGACATTAGAGAGAATAACGTGGGACTATAAATAAGCCGATACACTTATGAGCCGCTCGCGAACATACCCGTTCAAAGTTCGCTCAATAATAAATGAGTTACATATGAGCACGATGATGTTCGGCTCAAGCTCCTTACAGCCCTATTGGAACATTCTAGAGATAGTAACAAAGTACAGTAGCAAGTTTTGTCTTATAAATGTGGGATGCTGTATAATACTCATATTATCAATCGATTAGGTAGTCTCCAATTAATGGTGGTCAATTGGATTAAGTAATATTCTCGTAGAAAATGCGTTAGAGAGCAAAACTTGTAATTGGGATTTTGGTTTGCTAAGAAAAGTAGGTATCTTAGCTTGACAAGTATATGGATCAAGAAAGAAAACAAAAGAAATTGGTAGGAAAGAGCAGTCGTGCATAAGTGTGTATTTGTGATATTTTCACCCGCGCAATCATGCAAACAAGCTAAGTTTACATATTTTGGAAGAATCAGGTATGGATGCAAATATGAATAATGTACCTAAGATCTCGATTTTAACTATTTTATTAAATAATTGTAGTAATATAATTGATGTAGCGTAGATATTCGTATCAAGGTACTTTCGGCTTCTTATTCTCCTTTTTCTTCAATAAATATTCTTAGTCTCATTATTTTGAGGTTTTTGAAGCATTTATTGTTACATCTTAGAGAAATATATGAGAATAGGTAGCTTACAATTTTAGCCTTTTTTTTTAATCAAAAAGTTTGTATCATATTTCTTTTCTGTTCAACATACATATTCGACACATATTATCTAATACTATTTATGACTTTATATTTGAACAACAAATCTAAAAATATCTTATGAGCTAAACTAATTAAACACATCAGCTAATTTTGAGATATGTCCTTTTAAAAGATCGATTGAGTTTTTGAGGGGAAAATGGAAAGTTAAGGAGAACAAATTAATAATTGTATAAGCTATATGTGATTGGATCCCAATTTTCAATGATCATATTC
The DNA here is from genome assembly GCA_030267885.1 of Mesembryanthemum crystallinum. Taxonomy (NCBI): domain Eukaryota; kingdom Viridiplantae; phylum Streptophyta; class Magnoliopsida; order Caryophyllales; family Aizoaceae; genus Mesembryanthemum; species Mesembryanthemum crystallinum. The sequence goes on from BSSO01000739.1 coordinate 19,707, forward strand.
TCCTATAGTGGGGATCCTATAAAAAATGTTCAATGATGATCATATTCTCCTATATATATATATATATACATATATTATGCAACTATATGTGATTGGATCCCAATTTTCATTTTTCAATCGGGTGTCTGCCACTATGTCATCCTCTTGTTTTTCCCTGTTCTAAGTTGGACAACAATAAATATATACTTTATCTATTCCACATTCTTATTAACATTTTTTTTATAGTGTTTAAAATGATACTTTAATTACAAAAAACTATATACTTATATAAATTTAAAAATTACAAAAAATAAAATAAAATATTATATGATATATTCAAAAACTAAAAGTGTTTTTACCTTGTAAATCTTTCTATTTTTTCATTAAAAAACTTTGACCATCAAAAAGCAAATACTCCTATTAACAAGAATGTGGAACAGAGGGAGTACCAAAGAATTGGACTCGACGTTGTTATAAAAAAAAAAAAAAAAAAAAGAAAAGGACTCGCTTTTATTTATATCATTATTTATTTATTTTTATTTTATTATTTGTGTGTAAAGGTTCTAAAGAAGGATGTCGAGTCAAATCTCTACTAGTACTATATATTCTAAAAAAACTAGCTTATTATACTGATAGTGTTATTGTCAAGTTGGCCATTTTGTAATTTGTAGCTGTTAGAGGGTGGTGGCATCCCAATATATCCCACTAATTTCCTTGGGGTAGAACAAACACTATTAGTGGCGTAATAGAGATACACTACTATTGGTGACTAAGTTAGTTGCTCTTTCACCCTGTAGCTACCCACTACTTAATGGAACACTACTTTAACAACAATGTATGGACATTAATTAAATCACCCATTAAAGATTAAAGAGGGTAAAATTGTAAAGTAGTAAAGTGTTTTCTTCACAAATTATCCCAACCACAAACAATTTCTTTTCTCCTTTTTCTTGTTGTTGTGATATATTAACTGAAGTCTTCATAAAGAAAATAGTGTCATTTTGTAGGACTAGGTATTGTACCCCTCAACCCTAGATGATATGGTGTGAATTTAATTTTGAAAGAATTGAACCATCACCAAGTCATATAATTTGTATGTATTCATGGTAATACTTAAAAGACACAAGAAAATTGCAAAAAGGGGGAAAAAAGACTATCATAAATAAAAAGATTTCTCATGATGTCACCGTATCTTTCATATAATTAAGACGTATATATGTCATTATTTGCGGTCTCCATCAATATATATATATCTCCTTTAGGCTTTTTTTTTTTTTTTTCGTAATCATCTTGGTTTACCTCCAATTCAAAAAGCTAACTTTAGTTTGAGTCCTAACCAGATTGTCACGTAGAAATGCTTGTAGTGTTAATAAAAATCTAAGTATCAAAATCTTAAACTGATTAATGGTAAAAAAAAGTCCTTAATAAATCCGTAAAAATCATCAACACGAATATTTAAATAGGAGAAATAGCTTGTAAAATCTAATTAAGCATGCATTTAGTGACTTTTAGTACCCATGCCATGCATGCTTCTCTACTCAAGGGTCCTCATGAATCATGATGTAAATAATTAAGACAACAATGCAAATTTACTAAATGTTTTAGCAAAATGTTTATATGTAATAACACACAAACAATCACTTAATTTTAGAAACTAAAATATTTATTCATAAATTATTTAAATTGTTACTATTAGAATGTGAACTCACCAGAGCAATCTGAGTTCCTAGTGGATAATGTTGAGTTAGAGCGAGAAAATGATCCCCCATGCAAAGACGACATTGGCGACGAGAACTTTTTGCGACGACGTCGTTCATGCAAAATTTGCTTAAGATCTGACAATATTTGTAGCTGTTTATTGAGAGCCTCTCCTTTCTCTAGCAACTCACTCTCTCTAGCTGTGTAAAATTCATTTACCTTTTCAAGCTCCAAATCCAAGTTCTCAAAGAATATTCTCACCTGTGTAGTTTTATAACAATTACTATTAGTTACTTTCCTTCGTAATAATTTCTTACTGCTTATCCGAATCATTTAATCCCTAATGTTCGTTATTGGAATCTACATTAAGATTCAAGTCCGAGTCACCATTGGACCACATAATAAGATATCCGCCAACTGTACTACAGTTTTCTAACAAATGTTGTATATTAAGTGTTACGTAGTAAATAGGATGGAGAGAGAGTAAAAAAACCGATTGAGTACTAAATATAATTACCTCATCCTCTTCGGAGAAGAGTTGCAAGAGTTCTGTGTCGTCGCGCATTTCTAACTCTTCTTGTAACTCCTCCTCCCCTTCCAAGGATTTGCTCTTCACCACCTGCATGCAATACAGTTTAATTTTCTTTGTTTGTTATTATTCAAACATTTCCCACGCTTTTTTTTTTTCTAATTTTATATATTTTAATATTATTTATTTCACATTTTTGGTGAACCATTTTATGGGTTTTTCTTGTTACCATATCACGATGATTTCGTGATGTTCATACCAAAAAAAACCGGCCTCATAATTATGCACAACAGACATACACCACTATGGAAGACAATATGTTTTCTCCTTAAACTCAACTTCCCAAAAAAGAACCGAAAGTGACTCTTGCTTGTAGTGTTGTAGTATGCTAAATATTAACAATAAGGGCAAAAAAGGTAAAGCAAGCCAAAAATTAAGGCTTTGATATTAATTATAATTGCTTATATATCTATGGTAATATAACCATATTACATTAATCGATACATCATCATGATTATGACGGAAAAAGTTTGGGTGACCCTGAGGGTCGTTGCCTCCTATTTTTATGGAAAGGTGTACAAGCAGAGAGAGATACAGGGAGAGGGTTGGTGACCCTGAGGGTCACTCTATCATTCTTCGATTATGACCGACAATGTCTAGCAAGCTGATAGATAAAGCATATTCTCTAAAAAGCACCGATTGATCATCATAGTTAAAACTGACCAGTGTAATAAGTTTTTAACGTACAATTTGTCATATAAAATGATGAAATAATAAACGCGTTAATTATTTCATTTGCCAAAAGTGAAGGAAAGAAGAAGAAAAAAAAAAAGAAAAAACATGACATGCATCTAATTACCACAAAAAATGTGAAACCAAAAAGGTGCATGCAACTGCAACTATGCAAGCGGGAGAGCGAGAGGAATGAGCGACGGATTTGGCAGGTTATAATTAGGATGATATCAAGTCATCAAGGTTCAAAGGGTGCGAAAAGGAACACATTATCCCCAAACTTTGCCTCGAAAATGACCTCACTTTTAATTAATTCTTTCTACTAATTATTAGTATTTCATAACTTTAACCCAAAAATTTTCCTTTAAAGAAGGATAGAGGAGAAGCATAATAGGAGTACATTCTTTGGACGTAATTAATACTTGTGTATGGTTTTCTGACTCATTGCGTGGTGTGTGCATTATGTACCAACTTTTGGTTTAATTTGTGTAATGAGTTTCAACTCTTTACTAACTTTAAGCAATAGATTTATGGTAATTACTGAGAAAATAAAAAGGAAGCGAAGCCAATGCAAGGTAGTAATGTTAAAAAAAAAAAAAAAAATTATAAATTCGTGTATAGAAATTTATGTTCAAAAAAAGGAAAAAAAAAATTGAAAATTTAGAAAAGCGCGGTATTCCTTCTATCTAAAACCTTTAGATGTCATATTGTGGTACATACCCCTAAAAAAAATTTGATTTTATTTTTATTTTTGATAGGAAGCACCCGTTAAACTTGAAGACTTAGTAAAATAAAATGACTGTAATACCCTTCTTTTATTATTACCATTTGAGATAGTCCCAAAATGAGCAAGGAAAACGCATGCATGCAAATTCTCACAAGAGTAGTGAAAATTTGGTTGCACTATCCACTTGTGTGCCTTGCAGAACCATATCACATGATGTCATGACATAAAACCCCCCATTTAACACCTCACCAAAGCAGTATCTCACGGAGAGGGAGATAGAGAAAATGGCTGTTTATGAGATTCAAAATTTGGACTTGCACTGAAGATATTTTGGAACATACTAGAATGATGATCAGTGGCGGATCTAGAGATATTTTGGGATCAATTGATCTTCCACAATTAAATTAAATTTTGCCAAAACTTGCACGGATTTAGCCCTACTTCGAAGCAAAATCACCTGATATATACTATAACTATACACTATATAAGTTTATGCAAGACTTACTCTAAAACGACCTTTATTTGTTATTTTATTTACAAATTTGTTACTCTTGGTAAAAGTAACAACTAATTTCAGACAAGGTAGTGAAATAGTAATTCCAGACGGAGGGAGTACACCGTACCTCGTTATTGGAAGAAGAAGAGGAGGTAGTAGTAGTATTATTATGGAGCTTATTGGAGAGGGACACGGCGAGGGAGCGTACGGGGTCGAAAATGGAGCGGCCGACACGGGCAGCGGACGGCGGCCAAAGGGAGGAGGTGTCATAGTCATCAGATTGTTTTGGTTTGCGAGAGAGTCTGATCTTCTTGATTTGTTTCTTGAGCTGCCAATAGTTGACAAATGCATCTTTCCATTCTGGGATGAGTTGTGCTTCTAGCTCCTTTGAGAACTTTACCATTTTTTCTTCTTGCTTCTTATTCTTCTCCTTTTGTTTTTCTTAAATCTTCCTTGATGAAATAACCCAGAAACAGAAGTTTCTTTTCTTTTCCCTCTCTTATTAGGAGGGAGATGAGGAGAAAAGGAGATAAAAGGAGAGAAAGGGGAGCGAGGTTGCACTAGAGAATTACGACACCTTTATATAGAGTGTGGAGAAAACATAAAGAAAGAATTGTTTCATTTGGTGGGCAAAAGATTTGCTACTACTTTTTGTTTTTTTGTTATTTAATTCTAAGTATGAAATTGGGTTGGGGTTGAGGACTCTTTGTAAAGATATCTGATAGAATTGACACGATACAGAGAAAATTAGCATAGTCTTTATGTAAAAAGGACATGCACAAATTGAAACCATGTTATGCTGGTTTTGTAAAATAGTGATCATGATGAGTTACGTTACGTTGTTTCTAATGGAGCAATCATGAATAGGGATGACAATGTATTGGATACGGATTAGGTGGAGACATATCAAATAACTTTACCTTTATCCATATCCATATCCATTTACCCAAATTTCATCCATCCATATCCATATTCATTGGAAGAAGTGGGTCGGGTAAATGGATATCCATTGAGCATCCAATTTGCATAAAAAAAATCAATTTTTTTTTTTCTTGACCTTATTAAGAATAGCTTGAAAACAATTAATAAACGCTAAAATAATACATCATATCAAAGATCAATATCTATATACAAAAGTCATTAGAAAGTTAAAAGTGTTGCCAATGTTAAGTAAGTTCCTTATATTTGCCCTTATTTATGATTTTTTTAAAATAGTATTATTAAATAGATATTGATCGGATATTTAGCGGGTGGATAAATGGATAATAAATCGTCATTCATATCCGACCCGCCTTTTATCCATTTAATTAATATCATCCATAAGTAGATATTTAATTTTGTTGTTAAAAATTATAAAAATAATTTTATCTTAACTATTTATTACTAATTTATTTTTATAGGTGCTGTAATCCTTGATTGCCCCAAGTAGAGCACCTAACTATTTCCCGTTGATTTTTATGAGGAGATCATGAAGTTTATCATCTAGCATTTGCCAATTAGCTAGACATCCAAGAAACAAAATGGGTACATCATAAAATGGAAATAAATTAGTGAAATAATGAATATTGGATTGTACTTGAGAAATGTCACGTAATAGATTTGGACAAGTTAGCTACAGGTAGTAAGTCGTAGTTTAAAAGATGATTGATTTGAATTCTAGTTCTATTTTTATATGTTGCATATTACTTTCATTTTAAATTGACCTTTATTTTCCCCTCAAAAAAAAAAAAAAAATTGACCTTTATTTCCCAATGAGAAGCCAAACCCTTTGATAATTTTGCACCTCCCTTAACCTCACTTCACTCATTCCTTCATGAGTGAAATAATATTTGGGACAAAAATATATTTCACAATGTCAAATAATAATCAATTTAAGAAATAATATAGAAAAATCGGGAATGAAGGTATGATAAATTAAGAGTAACTCTCTTGTACAACCGTCTAACTGTTAGACGGTCTAATTTAAGGGTGACTTTTCCTAATCTATGGGTTATTTTTAGTGACTTAGGGGCTACTTTATGCAACTTGACCAATTTAGAAATAACTTTTTCGCAATTTAGTGGCTACTTTTATCGATTTAGTGACTACATTTTTACGACTTATGGTAATTTTATAAAATTACTATAAGATATAAAAAGTAGCCCCTAAGTGGCTAAAAATAACCTATAAATTGCGAAAAGTTACCATTACATTGGATCGTCTAACGGTTAGACGGTTGTACATAAGAATTTGCAATAAATTAATGTGTTATATATTTTTTAAAGAAAATTATATATTTGGAAAAAACTGATTTTAGTAATTAAATATCCAAAATTTAATTTTGACATAGAATTGTGTATGTTTGAATTTGAAGAAGCCAAGCCCCTAATCACCGCAATGGGGAGAGATAATTGAATGCAACCATAAATCGTGTTCGAAGTTCGTTGAGGTACATGGTTAGTACTTAGGAAGTTGTTAGGCATCCAATAACCTATACGTAATAAGACACTACTTTTGGATAGGATTGAAGTCTTTAAGAAAGGGGAATTTAGCAAGATCGACAAACACAAGGATAAGCAAGAAGGTAAAGAAAAATGACACCAAGATTTACGTTAATTCGGCTAATTATGTCTACTCTACACGATGACACAATAAGTCCATTATAGACTTGGGGTAGGTAGCATAGTAATACACTTCTCTCTAAAAGTCGATCCCCGAAATAGGTTCGACGTTTAACTAGGTAGGTTTGAACATGCCATCAATTTTTCAATTATAAACGTCGTGTTCGAACTTTCGACGTTTATATTGAGAAAATAGGTTGATGGCCTGGTGCATGGCATGCGTGGTGCTGGTGAAAACTTCTAAAATTTTACTTTGTATGTTGTATCGATCATCTACATTTATATTTTTTCTCAATATTCTATTTGTAAGTTGATACTCCAGCTTTCAATCAGTAACCGATTCAGTGGCTTAACCTAAAGGAAATTTTCAAGCCTATAGATCATTTATTTATTTATTTTAAGTGCAAATGAGGGGATAATCTGAAAAATATAGATAGTTCATTTCAATTAAAGGCGAACTAATTGAACTGAATAAATAATAAATACATGTAAGACACCTGAGATATGAACTAAACTAAATGCTTAACTGGTACTTTCAAAAAAAAAAAAAAAAAAAAAGCTTTACTGGTAAGTTTAAAAGAACACATCTTTACTCTATTTTGTATGAAGATATAGTAGGTGTAACTTAGAATTAGGGTGTGCTCATTTCACCTTAGTCAATCGAATCTCAGTTCAGTTCAATTCAGGTTAATTCAATTCTGTTCAGGTCAACAACTTACTTTTTCTTTTTCATTTTCTCACATTTTACTGTTCATTCAGTGCTCATTTAGTTCAGTTCAGTTCACTTTAGTTCGGGTACTTTTAGTTGAAGTAATTACTCAACCTTAATGACACAATCTTACTTGACAAATATTTTATTCATTTATGAGCTTAATTAGTGGGATCTCTAATTTACTTTGACAAAGGATAAGATACGGTTTCCTTATCCTAAACCAAACTAAAGTATCATAGTACTATATAAAACATATTAATAAGACTAACTTTGAAATTTGAATGATGCTTGCTAGCTATAAAGATAATTAATAACTTTGAACTTTTAAGCCTAATCTCATTCAATTATAATTTCGCTAGCTGCTAGTACTATTTATTTCATGATTATCATTAGTATCAAATATTAAAATATAGTATATCATTGAAATATATATAATCTAGTGAAATATGATTGGTAAGTCATATGATATGAATATGCAAGTTGAACCTTATCATATCATGCATCCAATTCAATTTGATAAATGGGAAACACTACTAACAGTAATACTCGTGTAAGTTTGTACTATCATGATGATAACACGACCCAAAAATAAAGCATGACATAAGCCTAGTTTACTTAATTTCATTGATCCCCAATGATAGGGGAAAAACATAAATGTGTGGGATCATAATTCATCATAGCTTAGCTTATATAAGAATTTGCTATCTTTACAAGGAATATGCTAATAACCAAAAGGAATATCTATAATGTATTAGCTAGTAGCATTATAGTGAGACTTTCAAGTGGGGATGAGAGTGCACTTTCAAAAGGGTTTTTAAGCTTTGAGAGGTTGATTTAAATTTCATCAACTACAATCATTCATTTATCATCTTCATTATTGCCAGACCAGTTGCCCCATTTACAACCATGACTCATCTTTCATAATATACAGCAACAAGCTAGCTAGGGTGGGCTCAACCAACAACACCCAATGGCCAATTACATTTTGCGGGGTGAGGAGGAATCAGACTCTGATAGGTTCGAATATGCTTTTACAGGATTCAGTCTGACCTCTTAATAACCATTCGGCTAAAGCCTCATTATTATGTTGCCATGTTAAGAGAGGAACCTTGTGTAGCTGAAAATATAGCTAGTATTAGTTTCCATTTGGATAATTATAAATGATGTAGTTGAAAGTGTTAGCTGCCATCCGTAATTCTCAGTTTCATGTTATAAATAGATTTAATCAAAATATAGTTGACTCACTAATTTGTTATGTGCATGCTTCAAGATTAACTGAAATATTATTATCTTTTCATTTTCACTTCACTTGTGGGTCTAATGAAAACAAACTCTATGTAGCTACGGGCAAAAAAAGCTGTATAGATCGATTTGATCTCATAAAGGACGTGAAATAATGATAAGAGAATGCACCCCTTATTAGTTTATCATCACCACTCCAATTCTCCTACTGGGGTTAATTAACAGTACAAAACTAATTAACCACAGAATCTATCACCACTACTCCACTTTCCCTTTAATTATCATCTAGTTACCTGACATTAAAACAAAGGAAAGTCTTTTCTTTTTTTTTTTTGAGTGAAAAACAAAGGAAAGTTTAATTAAACAAAGCTGCACACACAATCTTTTGTCATTTTGCATGTCATAATTAATGTACCTAGTACAAACACATTATTATTTTCTTTAATTTAGTCAAAAGTTAGAGAAAGTAACCAAAGCAATACTACTCCTATTACTAACAAATAAAGGAAGAAGTGGCTTCATTAGTGTAGACAATTATGCAGCTAAGAGTATCATCAAGCAGTTTCAAGACAGGAATTAATGTATGATTCAATTATGATTCTACTGAACTTAGGGATAATTATTTTAATATGTGTGATACCTTCTCAGAAGAGTACTAAGACATAAATAATTATTATTTAGCAACCGTGGCCTCTAACTCCTATAGTTAAGCGTGAATGATACACAAACCCATTCTACCTTGTGTTAAGGCACAACTATAAGAGGAATCTCTACTATAGGTCGAACTCAAGACCTTTTGGTCACTGAAATGCTGATAGCATTTGA